>OZ022524.1:20729487-20908110 GCA_963989415.1 Cerceris ruficornis
GTTGGCGCTCAACACTATCGGTAAAACCAAGAGCGAATAGAGGAGCGGTGCTGGTGACGGAAGAAGTGGCAAAGGGCCGCAAGGACAGTAGGGAAGCAAAAGAACCGCACTCAATAGACAAACGCTTTGCGCTGTTCTTTCTCTGTCGACCGTCATAGAGTTGATCCTTACGCGACCTCTAACGCGCGTAATCATGCCCATGTCGCTGAAAAGCAAAAGTAAGCGATTAGTTAGGTCGAAGGCGCGTCTTACGGGTGTCCGAAATACGGTGATACGAAAGGGAGGCGCACGGCACGGGTCTAGGAGAGAGGGTTCGTGCGATGGTTTGACGATTTGAAAATTCGATGCCCGTACGATCCGCGAAAAGATGTTGGGCATTTTGCTTTAAAGTCCCGCTGCTGGAAAAACTCGTGGAACGAAGAGTTTTGAACGACGAGGTTCGGATAAGAAGCGGCGAAGCGACAATGTCCGAGAGGAAAAAGTTTTCGGGAGCATGTTCCGAATGGCGAAGTCGGCTTTGACGCTGAGATAGCAGCGGTGCCGCTGATACCGACGGTGCCGTCGGTACCGTTGTCGTGGATAGCATCACGACTGCCACCGCGTTCATTGTCACTGTTTGTGTCGCCAGCCGTCACGCACCACCCGCTACCCACTAGCCGCGACTCGTAATTATCGTCGATGGAAACGAACCGTGCAACCAAAGACGAGATAGTCCCGTCGAGACGGAAAGAAAGGAGTCTTCCTGGCCGAAAGAAGAATCGTCGTTGTTATTTCCTCGACCAGGCACGAAACGACGAGCCAGAGGTCTTTTACGATCCGGAAGAAGAATTTCGGCCGGTCGAGACTCTCCGATAGACTCGAACGATCCCGAATTCGTTTGAGTCGCAATGCGAATAAGCCGCCGGTCGACACTGACGACGAGATCGCAAAATCGCGAGATCGCGCCGACACTCGTTGTTGTTCGAGCAAAACGGCGACACGCGGAGAGGTGCGGCGGCAGAGGGACGGACGAAGACGAATCACGATGGACGTCGCTCGAAATCCTCGAGAAGAGGCAAAACGAGAGCGCAAAGGAGATGGGAGAGAAAATCTGGCATCGCTCGCCATCAACGCAAATCCTCTCGCTATTCTCGGCACATCGAACGGCGGCGGCGGCGGCGGTGTCGGCGACGGCGACGGCGACGGCAGCGGGGGTGGCGATGTCGGTGGCTCGCGCGGAGCGGGCCACCACGAAAATTTTGACCGCGCAAGGTCACCCTCGACGACCCGAACAACCCGAACAGCCCAGAAAGCAACAGCGGCACGACATCTCGGGCCCCGCACGGATGGGCCGTCCCGGATTCTCATCGACCGATTTCTTTGGTTAAAATTGACGACGCGGACGCCGGCACTGGCTGCCGATGCCGATGCCGATGCCGATGTCGATGCCGATGCCGATGCCGATGCCAACGTTGATCGTTGGAAAGCGGACGAAAAGAAAAAGAGTAAGAAGCGAAGCCTCGACGATGAACCTCGGACTTTGATCGATCGGGGGCTTCGCGATAGTAAGCCGAGTACATACGTTCCATCTCGCGCGCAGCCTTCCGATCGGGCTAAGAGATTGCCGAGAAATCATCGGTACCGCCAATAAACCTCCGAGATCGAGTCCACTCGGCTGAACCATGTAAAAGTTTGCATATATTGAGGACGTTGGACGCGCAACTGTATACAAACTGACCTGTGCACGCAAAGATCGAAAAACGATTCCTCCGTTTCTCCGAACTGTCGAATCGACGGCTTCGATTCGAAACGTGGATGTCTCTTTTGACGAGCTGTATGGAAGGACAAGGGATCGTTGTATCGTCGTTATCCGTATCGGTGGTCCGTGTCTCCGGCCGAATCGATGGAAGAGATTCGACGAACAAGCAGGCTTCGGTAATCGGCGGCAATAAACAATGATCGGCAGCGACATTGGAAAACATTCGCCTCGATGCCGCTGCTCGGCGTTGATCTTGTACCACGATAGACGTAAATTTCCGCTCGTCCGAGACGCGACGAGGCGACGTTCCGCCTTAAAAGGGTCCGCGTTTACGACATAAGACGGAAACTGGACGCGGTATCTAATACTCACGATTCGTTTGATCTCTGTTTCAGGTTGATCGCTCGGAAATGCCGGCCATCCAGACCGTTTGTACCGCCGCGCTATTGGCCGCCTTCCTCCTGTAAGAACCAAAAGAAACGACTATCGGTTCGCCCGTGATCCGTCGAGGGAGCTCTTTTGCCTCTGCATTTTGCGCATCGTCCAATTACTC
This sequence comes from Cerceris ruficornis, assembly GCA_963989415.1. Classification (NCBI taxonomy): domain Eukaryota; kingdom Metazoa; phylum Arthropoda; class Insecta; order Hymenoptera; family Crabronidae; genus Cerceris; species Cerceris ruficornis. The sequence goes on from OZ022524.1 coordinate 20,731,779, forward strand.
GCGGCTCTCTTCCAATCGGTCGAAAAATGATCCGATTTCATAAATGTCGAATAATCTTACCAAAATCGTCCGACGATCCGTGATCCGCGATGCCTGATCCGCGATCCGCGATCCGCGATCCGCGTTCCGTGATTCGTGATATGGGGCGAGCGCAAACGGATCGACGAGTTTGCGCCGACTTGGCGCTCCAGAGTTATACCCTTTTCTGAAAGTTCGTATTGCAGATTCGGCAGATGTTTCGGTTACCCGTCCTCGATGAGGCAGAGGCAGGAGACAAGACCGCTCTGCGAAGGCTGCGGCGACTCGTGCGACAAGTGTGAGTTTGGCGTTGCAATATCGGCCCTCTGCGGTATTCCGGAGTGTCGAAAGGTGAATCTCTACCGTACCGCTTCTTTCAACTTTTTCAGCGACCGTTGCTCTTACACATTTCTTCTCCTCGTCCCTTTCTTCTTCCCCTTCGTCGCCTCTTCCCTGCTCCGTTCTCCGTCGATACTAACGCTCGTTTTCACTCGTTTTTCTCGTTCTCTCGTTCAGGGGCCCGGGCACATATGCGGCGGACCGAGCGAGACTTGGGGTGTTTGCGGCGACGGGTTGATCTGCAGGTGCAACAGGTGCGCCGGGTGCAGCCTCGATTCTCTCGCCTGTTTCATGCCCCCTTCCTGCTTACCCCACCAGACTCTCGAATCCCGTCATCTCGATATGTTCGACAGATATCCCATCGCAAAGTAATTCCAAAGAAATTCGTTCACTGTCTCCTGGCGATCCGAACCGATCCGGGTCGGTCCGGTCCGGTCCGGTCCGGTCCAGTCCGGTCCGGTCCGGCCCGTACCGGTGCGATCCGATCCGATCCTCCTCTTCCCAATTACCTACCAGAAAACGAATCGAGAACGTCGAAAAGAAAGAATAACGAAACGAGACGGGAGGCGTTTGCTCACTGCGCCGCTGAAGAAGAGGAAAGGACCCGTTCGACGTAGCAGTTGAAGGGACTTGGGACCTCCGACACCCGCATCAACCTTCGAAAGGTCGCCTCGTTGAGGCAATTATTCCAGCAGGTTGCTTGGATCATGGCCCAGCTTGGCGTGTCGATCGAAAATAAATCTAGGATCGTTTCTCTCTCGATTCAGAGGATTGAGTAGGAGCGTGGAAGCATAGGATCAAAAAAGTCTCCCAACCCCTGTTACCTAGGGCCCCTTTCCCACCGCTACCTGGGACTCGCGTCCCAGGCATTTGCTCATTGTCAGACGTTGGCGTACCGACGGCTTTGGCGAACACACCCGCATCCACGCGCATCCATGAGCATCCACGAGCATCTACGAGCATCCACGAGCATCCACGAGCATTCATAAGCATCCGCGCGCATCCCAATGCGTAAAATAATACGTGTATCCGAGAAGGAAGGAAAATAAGTATCTAATCGACGTCTCGGACCAATTGTTTATACGTTTAACTTCAATTCGATCGATACATCGATTGAACATGCTATACTTTATCGGTCATTTCTCTTTCACTCGACGTTCACGTAGAGAAATATGTACATTCTCAAGACCAAATATAATCGCATCTCGTATCAGCGTATAATATGTATTTGAAATAAAAAGAAAACGAAGCACGCAATCATGACGGTGGAAAATGCCTCGATTCCCTCCAGCTTCCTCTCCTTCCTCCCTCTTCCTCCTTTCACCGTTCCCTTGCAATCGATCGATTCGAGGCGTTCCCAGTCGATGCGGGTCGATACCTTCAACCTGTCCTCTCGAGATTTTCTTCAGTTTCTTCCGTGATCGAAGCAAATTCTACGACACTCGGCCGGCGGACGGCCGGCATTGAGAGGATTTTTCCAACTGCGCCGGAGAGCCGGGTGTAGTCGTATGGAAGGCAGGAAATCCCAGTCGTTCTATTTTTGCGTATTTCGTAGCTCTGACGACGGTCGAACGGTCGAACGGTCGAGCGGTCGTACGGCCGTGCGGACTCGTGGACTTGCGGTCGAGAAGGTAAATAATGAATTAGTAAGGTCAGTAGGCGCTCACAGCGGAGACTGTTCCCCCTCGATTTCCTATTCCTCCTGTCTGCTGTGAAAAGAGCACGAAAGCGCGCTCAACGTTCGCATCGGCGAACATTTTGGCAAGATGGCTCCCAGGGTCAATGTCACCTCGGTAACGTATGCAAGTAATGCATGCGCAACGAATCCGACCGCACACGAGCCGACGGCGGCTGCGACGGCCAGTGCTATTTGCGCCGATCCACGGTCGCGAGCAGCCTTCGACGTTTGGCCTTGCGAGTTAACTTTGTAAAGTTGGACGTTACGAAGACGTCGAAAGACCCAGATGTCTTGAAGCAACGTATTCGAGTTTCAAACGACGAGCTTTCGCAGCTCCGAAACGTCAACGTTTTTCGCTTCGCTTTTCCTTTCGCTTTCGTTTTCGTTTCTTGGACATGGAGAGGAAAGTCCCGTGGCTAGTTGTCGCGGGCGTTTCACGCGCCCCTTCGGAGGCCCGTTGTTCGTCACTCGTATCGTTTGTCCTTCCCCGTCTTCTCTCAATTTTTCGTCTATTTCTTCTTGGTCATTTTAATCGTTTACATCTGTCCCGAGAGAAGGAGAGAAGGTGGGCGAGAATAGCGGGAAAGGAAGGGGGAGAGGCACGCGGTAGAGAGGACAGACGTCTCATTGCCATCCGAATCCGGCTATCCGTTTTGCTTTAAAAACTTTCTCGCTCGGAAGCCGCGGAATCCCGCTTGTATTCTCGTGGCCGCCATTCGAGCTGCCTGCTGCCGCTTCCGAACCAGAAACCCCCGTACACCGGCCTGAATCTTAGTCGCCGATTTTTCTTCAAGAGCATCCCTGGCTGCCGTTTGCCGTTGGTGTTGGAGTCGGTCGGCTTCCTCCGGTTGCTGCTGCCGAACGGAAAGACCCTCCCAGCGATTTCCGGCTCTCATCGAGTCACCCTCTTCTCCGCTTCCTTTTGACTCCTTCAACTGTTTTCGCACGCGATAACCTCGGAAGTTGGCTTGAATCTTGGTTGCCGCCGCCCTGGCCTTCGCGCCGTCCTGATCATCATTTTTCGACATTGCGACGCGTCTCTCTCGACTCCCTCGACTCTCCCGACTCTCTTATTTTTATCTCGGACTAGCCGCTCCTTTCCGTCGAGTCATCGTACAGTCGACCGCGCTTCGGCTTCGGCTTCGGCTTCGGCTTCGACTTGGACTTGGACGAGCTTCTTGGCCTGCTCTTCCTCCTCGATATTTCTCTATTCTTTTCGGCCGTCCTCGAGCTCCTTCGATGTATCGCTGTATCGGCAACACCCCTCGTTCTTCTGCGATTCGCGTAAAATCCCCGCGAGGGTCCCCTTTGCTCCGTGTCGAACGGTTCGATCGTTGAAACCGTTGATTCCGTTGTCACCGCAGACACCGTTGACACCGTTGACACCGTTGACACCGTTGACACCGTTGCACTGCTGACACCGTTGCCACCGTCGAAACTGATAAGCCTCTTTGCGATATTGGCTTCCTCGCGATCACTCGCGAGTCGCGATCGAATGTGACTCCGTAGCTCGCGCTGCCGTGCGTCCGCGGATGCGCACGCGCCCTCGCCGGATAGATCCTGCACGATCGCTGACAGCTGCTCGTTTGGTAGCCACGCACGCGCATTCCCGCTTTCTCTCAACCCACCCCGCACGCTGCCGTCCACGCCGCTCCCGATCTTTCTCCCTCTCCCGCTCCTTCCGTTCGTCCAATCGGCACGCCATTCCTTCGAGCTCTGACAATGAGATGCGCTCTTCTCTATCTCCGTATCATCGGCTCTCGGTGCGCCCTCCGTTCATCCAGCTTCTCTTCGACTAGCTCGATCTTGGTCTGGCCATGCTTGATCCGGCGTGCTCGATATACGCGTTGCCCTCGCTGCTCATCGTCGACGAACCGTCCTTGGTCTCCTGGAGCGATATCGATCGCGACATCGTTCGCGACATCGATCGCGGCATCGATCGCGACAACTCCGTCGGCTCGTCCTCTTTGGTGCAAGGCGCTGCCTCGACGCGCGTCGTTCCGCTCTCGCCCTCGACCTTGTCCCAATCGACGCGCGGTATCTCCTCTATTTCGAGAGATTTCGGGGTCTCCGGAAGCGCGAGCGGCTCGCGAACGTCGTCGGTGCGAGAACTCGCACCGAGAGAAGGAGATTCGCGACCGTTGGAACGTTGCGACTGTTCAGGAGCATCGTCGGCTTCGGACGCGTCGATCATCCTCGACGCTTCGATCTGGCCGATCGAACCTGCGGCATGGTCGATTCGAACGAATGACAGGAGAAACGGGAAAAGGGGGGAACGTCCCTTCGTCGGAGATAGCAGCGCCCCTTTCGCCAATGATTCTGCCTTCGTAAGATACACAGCGTCGGCACCGTCGTCGGAGCCGACCGGCGAATTTACGAAATCGCCATCTTCGATTCTATCGGGCTTCTTTTGGGATGCGCCGGGCAAGAAACGATCGAAAAGTGGCAGAGGCAACGTGTCGTGAAACTCCCCCGTGTGTCGGAGCGAATTCCCGGCTATTGATTCCTCCTTCACTCCCGGATCCACCGGTTCCACTCTTTCCTCCTCCTGGGATGCGTAAGACCCTCCGTCCGTTCTTCCCGTCCAATCTTGCCGATCATCGCTATCCACTCGCGGCGGTTGTTCCTGAAAGTCGTATCGATAAGTCCTACCTTATCGCGCGTTTCATCGGTGAGACTCCAATCGAATTGCGACGCTAATTTTCCAACGTAATTCTTACCGACGAAACGACATTGATCGGCGAAGTCTCTCGAATCGTTGGTTGAGACTGGCTCGTAGCATCTCTCCCGTCACCGAAATCACCGGCAGCATCCCTGGCATCCACGGCTTTCACGACTTTCATGGCGTCCATGGTGTCCGCGGGATCCGTGGCAACCAGGTTTTCCATAAAATTCCAACCTCCCTTCTGGCCGTCCAGAAGCGATCCGTGTTGGTGCAATGGTACGCGTTCGTCTGACGGGCAACAAAAGCCGTTGATGTAAAAGCAGGACGAGTCCTCTTAACGTAAATGCGTTTCGTCGAAATCACCTTCCTTACGAGATTCCAGCGTTCCACCGGCCGCCCTCAACGCCTCGACGTCCTTTTCCGAGTCCCGCCGCTCGTCCCTGCCAATCGAATCCTGAGACGGCTCTTCCGGGTCGCGGTCCGTGTTGCGGTCCGTGTCGCCTCCGTTTCCCTCGCTTCTGGAAATGGCCTCGACCTTCCCGATCGTCTCCCTTGACTCCCTTCCGTTATTCGTCTCGTCCTCCGCTCCTCTCTCATCTTCGAAAACCGAGTTGTGTTTGGCCGAATCGTTGGCTTCTTTCGCGATCGTAACATTTCCCTCCGATGGTGACGGTGACGGCAACGACCGACTACTTGCCGGCACGTCCTCCCGATCGGATTCACCTGGTCTCGCTTCATCGTGGCGCGAAAAGTCGAGAGACGAGCCGTCTATGAGAAGCCTAGCGATTTCCTCCTCGACGGACGAACGATTCTTCGTAGATTCGTCGCACGCCAGCCCGAAATCGGTTTCACGCGTCACGGAAACGTGGCCAAATTCACCGACGGATTTATTCGAACCCTCCGATTGCTCGCAACTGGCTTCCGTGGAAATATCTTCACCCTTCTCGGGATGGGCGTGACGGTTCATCGGTGAGTCCTCGTTCCGAGCCGAAGGTACGGACGGAAGAAAGGTACGGCTCGACTCGTCGTCGCAGGGACTCATTTTGAAGGAGGATATCGTTGCGTCTCGAAGAGAATCCAAATTCAGTTCCGGAACGTATGGTTCCGGTTCCGGTTCCGGTTCCGGTTCCAACTCCGGTTCCAGCTCCGGTTCCAGCTCCGGTTCCAGCTCCGGTTCCAGCTCAGGTTCCAGTTCCGATTCCAGTTTCGTTTCCAGTTTCGGTTCCTGTTCCGGTTCCAGTTCCAGTTCCGAGAGGTCCGAGCACTCGACGTTCTCTGTTACCTCGTTATCCCCTCGTTGTCCCGCCTCGGCGATTCTACTAGAATCGTGTTTGCTCGAGTTATCGTCCGACGCTGTCTCTAACCCCCTCGCTCTCGCGATTTCGATCGGCCTCGCGTCGATCGCGTCGATCGCGTCGTCCGCGTCTTCCGTGACGTCCGCACCGTTCGCTCCAATTTCGCTTTCCCTCGACGACTCCACCTTCTCCACCTCTTCCTCCTTTTCTAGATTCGCCTCATTCGTCTCCCGTGTTTCCATTTCCTCTCGGTGGGCGCTCTCTGCACTCTCGATCTCTTCGACGCGATCCCGATTGGGCAGCTCGATTCCCTTGTCCTCGCCGGAGATCGTTATCGGGCGAACCTCGGTGGTCAACGGTGCTTCTCCCTCTTCCTCCTCGATATTTCCGAGATCTCGACGATTAATCGCGCTATCGAGAGTATCCTCGCGTCCGCGCGGAAAGTCCACTCCGAAGGTGGCTCGAAGATCGTCGAAAGCGCAGGGCACGTTCCCCGTTGGACCTACGTACTCGCCAAAGACTTGGGGCGAGAGGGTTTCCTCGAGGCCGAGCGGCCACGAATCGCCGTTTGTCGAGGGAATCTCCCATGGCGAGCCTTCGGTGAGAACGTGCGCCGCGGAGTGGCCTTGCTTCGACGGGAAACCTCCACCGTATCGGGGATCTCCGGACCCTTTTTCCTCGGATCGCCCCGGCGTCTCTTCGATCACCCTCCGCGGCTCGACCGCTACGGCGTTTCCTCTTTCCCTCTTGCCCGCACTCTCGGCCGCGAGCGATTTCGCCGCCCCAGCATTCCCCTCCCCCTCCTCCTCCTCCTCCACAGCATCCGGCCCTGTTGAACCAATAGCTTGAGACTGTGTTAACGCTCTCTCGATGCTTCTCTCGAATCTTTCGATCTCGATCAATTTGCTTCTCATCGTCGGCAGGTTCGTTTCCTCCCTGTCCCGCTCCTCGAGCTCGCGACTATCCGTCGACGCGTTCGCATGTTCTCGCGCTTCCAAGGAATCGGACCTCTGCGATAGTTCGTTCGAGCCGGGAGTAACGTTCAAACTGTCCTCGAAACTCTCATCGGCGACGAAGGCTTCCGACTGCGGAGCTGGATTACTCGCAGCGTCGGCTTCGGCGTCGGTCTCGGCGTCGGTTTCGGCGTCGGGGCTTCGCGGGACGGACTGCCCGAGGAGACCATCTCTGTCCCTCTCCCTTTCACTCTCACTCTCCTTTGCGACTCCTTCTCTCTCCCCTTCTTCCTCGCTTCCGCGATCTTCCGCCGATCCGATCGACCTGCACGCCGTGCGCTCCCTTCGACTCGCCGATTCCGAGCCGGCGGTTCTCGGCCTCCCCTGTCCGCCGGTGATACGACTTCGATCCGCGGCAATTTCGGTGATTGCGGAGACCTCCGTGCGCCGGGACGATCGGCCCGCCGACAAGGTCGGTAGGGTAAACCCCTCGGTTCTCTCTATCGTCTTGGAGATATCGTTCGCGATCGGTGGTAAAACGAGCTCCCTCGTTTCAAAGGGTTTCCCCGATTCACCGGAATCGCTCGAGCCGTTGCGCGAACCATTTTGCGAGTCGCTTCTCGAATGACCGCGAGAGGACGGACCGACGACCGGCAGAAAACTCCCAGTCTCGGCCAATTTCTCTCGAGGCAGATGTCTCGGAGACGCGCTCTGCTGTTCTCGGACCTTCTTCTCCGACCCGCCCACGCTTCTTCCTCTGGATCTCCCCTTTTTCGTCGCTTTCCCGACACGTTCTAGCTTTTCACCGCCTTCCATCTCCTCCTCCTCCTCCTCCTCCTCCTCCTCCTCCCCCTCCTCCTCCTCCTCCTCCTTCTCGACGCCATTTCCGCTTTTCGCCCCTTTCCCTTCTTCCGACTCCGCACCGGAAGTCTCGCTCGTCCCGCCACTTCGCCTGGATTTATCTCGCCTCTCCTGCCGCTCCTTCGAACGCTGCGCGCAGGGTCCAGTGCCGGAAGTTTCCTGGTCCCGTTGCCCCGTTTCATCTTCGATTCCTCGATCGTTGGCCGAGGAATCCGCATCAGTTGCCGACGATTCCGTCGCCTTCGGGCCCCCGATGAAAGTTCTCGTCGATATCGCATCTCCTCTCTCGCCTTCGCGCCGGGCGTCCTTGCCGCGTTCGACCTCGACTTGTCCGCCCGCACCGCTGTTCACCGACTCCGTCTCTGATCGGGACACCAGTTTAGATTCCAGCTCCGATGCCGATTCCGAATCCGATTCTAATTTCAATTCTAATTCCGATTCCGACTCTGATATCGATATCCCCGCTGCTCCTCTCTCGCTGCTCCGTCTGGCCCGCGATCGTGCCACGTTGATTCCCGTTTTCCCGACTACCTTTGCGACGGCTTTTCGTCTCTCCTCCCTTCCCGCTGGAGCCTCACCCTTCGAAACGACGACCCGATCGCTTTTTCTCAGAACCATCGCGGTTTCTCGCAAAGACCACCCAGCGCCCTCCTCCAACGCTCCTCCCCCGTCTTTCCTATCCTTTTCTTCCAATCGTTCCATCGAACAACCCATAACCTTGCACGCGGAACTCCAAAGCGTCTCCGCGTATTTTAGTTCCGCCTCCGCCTCCTCTTCTCTCCGTTCGATCAGTCGCTCGAAATGTTGCGCCGCAAATCGATAGATATCTTCGGGTTCGGGTCGATGACGCAAAATTTCTCTCGCGAGGCCCTCGACGACGGTCGCGAGGCCACGTGGTACTCTGGCTCCGATAACGAAATTTCTCTTTTCCGCATTTCCCTGCCGTCCTCCCGACCGGCTAGTCGTGTCGCTCGTTACCGCGATTGTCGCCATACCGGATAAACAATTTTTATGATTCCTCTGTCCGCCTCTGCCCGCCTCTACCGACGACTATATCGATGATTGACCCTTAAACAACAAATACTCGCACTTTAAACCGATAACGGGACAGCGAGACACCACCCTTTGCCTTCCCACCCACCGATATCGCTTCTCGCGATGCCTACGTCCAATTTCGAGAAACGCCTTCTCCTCTTCGGCAAACGTCGAAATTTCCAATTTCACAAATTTCTCCTTAATTGTGGAATAACCTCGAGAACGCCCCAAATGGCAAACCGTTGATTAACAATTTAATCCATCTTCGCCGCTTTAGCCACCAAAGTTTCCAAATACTCCCTTTAACGCATCTTTTCTTATTTTTATTCGATGAAGGAAACTCCGACTAACCTCGTCGAAACACGAAACACCGATTGCTCCGTCGAATCGATCGACCACCCTCGCCGTGCCACCACGGCCCCCGTCGATTCTTATTTTCATGCGTTTACGGCGCTTATAACGTTTACCGACTGCATTACCAACCGATCGTTCACTAAACCTTCCCTCCCAAACTTATCTCTCCAAGATGGCGCATCGGTTGTCGTGTCTGGTCGAGCCGAACCGAACGACCAGGACCAATGATTCGCGATGACGAAAAATATCCTCACCGTGCACCCTATATCCTACAGTCACTGAAATAATCGGTGACTCGTCACGCTCGGGACTCGTGACTCCTGATACCTCATAAACTATACGCACGCCAGCTAAATTCATTTATATCGTTCATTGGAACCACGTGCTGTCACAACGTCCGCAATTGGAAATATCGTCTGATCGAAAGAAAACTAAACAAACGTTTCTCTAAAAAGCATCTTTATTATTCTCAGATTTTTTTCCATCTTTCGAAATATCTCTTATCGTTAAACTCTTGTTTGCCATGTATCGACTTAAAAAATCTTCCTCCAAAGGATGCAGCTTCACGGAGGGTATAATTAAACAATGAAGAGGCGGTCCAAGGTCCACCTTGGCCAACTCGCTTAGAGAACAACCGACGATACGTTGATCTTCCAAACCGACTCTAGCCAGTCCCACCGCCAAACTTGATCCGTCCAATTCTGCTAAACATTAGAATCTTTCATTGTACGCTCGACTCGTTCGGCGATTCCCCCTTTTTTCCGTTACTTACCAAAACGATCTTTGGTCGTTGCTGCTCTGTTCTCCGATATTGAAAGCAACTGGGTGGCAGCTTCCTTGACGCTCATAAATCTAGCAGGCATATACTCTTTCTTTTTTTTAACGATACTCGCCAAAGTAGGCTCCTTCACTTTGATATCCAATAGGCAAAGCGTGTGTAACCCCCTCTCTCTGTTGCAAATTATTTTTTCGTAAAAACTATCCGGCCTCCAGTCGTCGTTCCAATATGGAATAGATACGGTCTCGCCGAAAGAGTACAATTGTAGACCGCAACATCCGACGGCAGTTAAGATGGAAGCATTATGAATTATCTGAACCTACGGAGATACGTCAATGTCTTTTCTTTCACCAATTGTTTCTTTTGCCATAATATCTCGGTACCTTCACGTTCCTCTCTTCAGCCCGGATTACCAAATCTGTATGTGTCGTAGCACCAAATGGATCACCCACGACCAAAAAAGCAACGTCTTCTTCTTCGTTTCGCGGTAATAATTCGTCTGCATTGTTCTCAACGAATTCACGATCCGCCTGAATCACTGACCGTCCGTAAAATCGTTCCTATTTTATGACAAACCCATCTTTCTAACCTCAATCAACTTTTATTTCATCTTAAAGATGCACCAAAGGAGTCTATAGAAACGGCGGATGTTGCATCTTTAATGTTCTGCTTTTTATTTCGTTTTTTTATATACAATGGATAGAACTTAAGTTCCATACAGTTAAAGGCAAAACTCAACGGTAACATGTCCAAAAGCTTCCCCTTTCTACCTACCAAATCTTCTGCCTCCACTGACAATATAGACGTATACGATTCCAAATAGACACGCTCACACTTTCGAATGATCTCAAGGCCCTTTACTGTGACGTCCTTTTCGTCACAAAGTCCCAAGCCGATCACATATAACATATCTTTCTGATGTATTCTAATGTCCTTACGAAAAACGTGCTCCTTTGATTCGACGACTACCGTAGTCGTCACTTATAAGCCGTCAATCTATCGGTGAAGTATCGCTCTGAAAAGTGGTAGCATATAAACGTAGGGCCACGTTGATCACAGATATATCGTTTACTGAGCTAACTTCTTGTGCCGTAAACTATGCGAATACTGGCAGAGTGGGAACTTACTATTTTCAAGGGGTCCTGGAGCCGCTGCTTTCAACGCCATCTAGCTTTTTGTAATTTTCTGCATTTTCTCCGGCGGGAAATAACCCCTCGATGAAAGACATATATTTTAACACTAATATCTCGCTTATTTCTTGATCGATTTAGATGCTGCTGGTTTCAGCGTCTTATTTAGAGTCTAAACTATCGATCTACTAATGAAAAATACTGAAACTGTTCTCGTTTGCTTGCTCTGAGTAAGTAAGTAAGTACTTGCTTCCGAAAAATAAAATCTTATTTTAAGAGGGCTAGAACTTTGTGACATATGTCATCTGAAAGGGCAGGAAAAACTGCGTTAAACAAAAGAAAGATCATCTCCCTGGCACCTGTAGAAGCCAAGAAAAATGAGAAAATATATTCGATGAATTTGAAGGTTGAGCCATAAACTATGCGAATGTTAAAGCGTGGCAACTCACTATTTTCTTGGGGTTCTGGCAGTGGCGACGGTGGCGCCATCTTGCGGAATACATTCTCCGAAACCCGGAGAAAGTTATTTTCCATTATCTCGGCTTTTCCGAATGCTAGAAAGGTGATCTTTTTTTTATATAAAGCAGTTTTTCACGCCCTTTCAGATGACATACGCTACATAGTTCCGGGCCTCTTAGAAAAATATTTTACTTTTGGGAAATATATACTTACTTATAGCGCGCAAACCAGTAGTAATTGAGTGTTTTCCATTAGTACATTGATAGTTTAGACTCTAAGTAAGATGCTGAAACAAACGGCATCTAAATCGGTCAAGAAATAAGCGAGATATATAGTGTTTAAATATTTGCCTTTCATCGAGGGGTTAGTTCCCGCCAGAGAATATGCAGAAAATTGCAAGAAACTAGGTGGCGCTGAAAGCAGTGGTACCAGAACCCCCTTAAAATAGCGAGTATCCACTCTTTTAACATTCGCATAGTTTACGGCTTAAGAGGTTCGCTTTGTGGAAAGAAGAGAACGAAATATCTATGCTCGATGCTTATGTTCTACCACTTTTCAGAGGCTTACTAACATTTTTTTCAATCATGAATACTCATAATTATGATATGCTCATTACAAATTTGTAGGGAATATGGAATTTTATGAATGGAATATAGGTAGCGTTGAAACAATTTAAGTGTTTTTGATTTAATAAATTCTTTATTTCTTAATAATTGTAAATCTTCTCCCGCTTGTCCCATTTAAGCTTGAACCGCCTGATTGCGCCTGATAGGAACCGGAGGAATCATAGGAACCCTGTTGGCAATATTTAATTCTATCTTGCTCGGGACCATTTTCTGTATCGCATGCGCATTACTGTCCTGTGCGAACCGGCCGTTTACTTCGTCTTATCGCAAAGCTTGCAAGCACTGGCAGGCCCAGGAAACATCAAAAGTTTAAAGTGGTAGTCTTTAGAGCTTCCGTAGTGCAGTACCCTAAATCTAGCGAGTATCGTGGTACTGTAGGACATCGAGAATAGACGTGGACAATTGTAAACATTTGGAGCAGGTAATTGAATATTCCTGCGCGCTACGTATTAGCCATACACTCTATAACCGCTCTATTGCAACTGTGTTACGGAGTGCTACGGGTGTTTCTAGGATCTTGGTGACATCGTATGTACGAAGCAAAATAATGAAATATTACTGCATAATATGTACTTCTGTGTATCGCAAAGTAGCACAATCACCTTCATAGGAATTACGTATATTTAATCTTTGCATTACCGAGGATGTACCCGTCGCCAAACACGATTGTCAGTCAATTAGGGAGGTTAATTAACCCATTTTACATTACATTCTTATGCTCAAATTTCTAGTTGTCTTTTTGGCAGTCGCTTAACATTTATTGTCGTAGAAGCACCAATGTAGTACATGGTACACATTGTGCAGTCACGAAAATCGATAATAATTCATGCTGCTTGGATCTTGACGCGAGTTCATCACTATCATTCCCTACTTTTCTCCTTTTAGCGTTAATTCTCAACGAAGAATGTTGTTGCGGCGACTAGCTGCAACACTGCGACCCTGTGTTATTGGTGACACAAGGACAAAAGTATGTCGCAGAACGGTAATCACCACACCGTCCGGTGCTATTTTGCCAGAACCAAAACGAACTCGTTTTGGTTTTGTGGGTGTTGCCTTTAGCGTTCTGGCTGGTGGAGTGATGGGATTTCACATGAGCAAAGTGCTGGCCAATTTTCTCGAGGAGAAAGAACTCTTTGTGCCCTCGGACGACGACGACGACGATGACGACGATGACGACGATTGATCGTCTTGTACCAGTGCAGTCTCAATGTCCGGAAAACGCTTAATTTTCCTCTTACGTCCTTGCGCATTACCTTTTTAAAAGTTAAACAGTCGTGTCGTTTGTATTTCATGGACGTATCTTACGATATGCCGCTTCCGATTAGATTGATGCAAGAAAAAAGTGGCGACTAAGGAGCGTCAATATTACATAATATTTGTAGAATATCCGCACATATTTTCTGGGGATGTCCAACTTAGAAAATCTTCCAGTCCCTTATTTTGCCTTTATTTAAATGAGATCCTGCCAATCAGTATGCGGCATCTTCACCAATAATTTCATGTTCCTTTTTGCACAAAAAAGAGCAGCAAAGTACATTTTTATTTCTAAGAGTTATTGAAATTAGAGGAATAGAAGTTAAAAGCACGAGAAGCAAGGGTTTTCGCAGCAAAGTGCGAAAGGTACAAAAGTAACACTGATTTCACTATATACAATTTCAATCGAATAAACTTTATTGTGGTGGCCTTTTATGCAAACCCCAGCCGTGAAAGCATTTCGTGAACCGTCGTGACTCTTTTCCTTTAGCAGTCAGAAACAGCTTCCGAGGTTTTTCTGGTTGCTTCACTCGCAAATGTTGTATATATACCTGAAAAAAGGAAAGAAAAAGGAGGAACAATTTATGACTGTGTGCTTACGCATTTATGCACTTACGTGTTGGTGTGTTCAGTTATCTAAATATACTTTTATGTTGATTCAACATGTTTTTAACACAAGACACTTTACCTGGGCAGATTTGTAGGCCAGTTTGATTTCTACCTCCGAGCACCGAGCACCTAACCATAGAAAAACTTGTTCTCCGTTATCGAGAATCATGATGTCATCGTCTGCCAAATCGTCCTGAAAAATATGAGAATTACAATAATATCGTAGGTCGTCTACAGCTTTGAACTCTTTATCTGTTTATCTATACATGTAAAGTAGCACAGGTATTTACTTGACAGAAATCTGTACACTTTTCGCTAATTGTAAAGTATCCTTTCTCGTTTGAACATCTAAATAATCTGGTGTAATTCATGTATTCCGCTTCCGTGTCGTAAGGCTTCTTCCCGCCAAGAGCCACCCAAAAAAAGTTATCGGGTTCTTCACCTTCGTTTAATACTTGAAGGCTTATCCATGGCTGTCGATGAGAGTTTTTACAATATATTGGAACAATCGAGGTTATCAGCATAGTGCATCTTAATACAGCACACAATAATATAGCACAGCAGAAGATAATCTCGTGTAATAATATAATGTAATCTAACATACGTTATTAAACATTTCCTCGGCAATTTCCTCGATCAAGCGGGCTTCGTCGCTGTCTGCTTTCGAACCAATCCAGGCATACACGATTCCCGTTTCATCGTCATTATTAAATGGTACGTTCAAGATGTAGCTGTCAAGTAATGAGAACTTTTATGCAGTAATTTTTGAAATAACGGATAATCGGGGATCGAGTGAAATGAAGGTATGGGAACGTGGTCTTACCAAAAAGAAGAATTCAATAATGCCGAATCTGCTGGAATTTGTATCAGCCTAGTACATAATGCACTTCCATTACTCCTCAAATGATAAAATTCGACTTTGTTACTACCAGATGGCTTAGGCTGTTTACGCTTACCATGATGAATAATGAATTTTCTTTTAAAGTACGCCATGAACTTCAAATTTTCTTGTTGTTGATGCGTTCGGACTACTTCCAAATTTTCGCCGAACAAAGATTTGAATTTTTTCTGTAAACTAAAATGGCGGGGAAGATGAGAAGTCGTCGAAATGCCCTTCGAATCTCTGGGAAGACGAATTTCGCCTTCGTGAACGGATTATTCGCACCTAAACGTAAACGTTAGCCATCCCATGTTTCCTGCGTCTCTGCCTTGCCAAAAGTATACCGTACACTGATAATCCTCTTCGAACAGCTCATCGTTATCCTCGTTCTCTGCTGTATCCAACGGCTGACAGCCCAAAAGAACGACACGTTGGAAAGAAAGCGTTACTACTCACGAGCATGGGAAATTTGATCAATCGATCATTTACCTACCATCCAATAACGACAAAGAAATACATAACAATCTCCGCTATAAAAGTGCCCTATTTCTTCCTCCGGTAAACGTACAAATTTCTTCCCTTCCAAAACCAATGCTTCCATAGCTTCCAAATCATCGTTCCACTCGGACATGAGCTGTTGCGCTTCCACGGGCGACATTGGTGGTTGTCTAGGCATAAAGAGTGCAGCCAGGTCTGCCTGTTTATCGGAAATCAAGAAATCTTTCTTTAGCAGAATTCTCCGAGGTTCGCCGAGGCTTGTCGGATTGTCCAGCCATAAATATTTCTACGTTTTCCATTGCTGCGAAAATACGATACCTTTGTCTCTTGTTGCTTGGCCCACTTGGTAAGGTCGGCACCAGTTTTTGCTACAGATTCGGCGGTTCTAGTAAAATCGACGGCTATCACTTCATCCCAACCGGTAAATTTCGATTTAAATATCTGTGGAGAAAAAGTAAAGGATTGAAAGTGATTGCATCTGCGTAACCGGACATTTTACATTTTATAAATACAACGACACAATTTTACATAGAAAAAAGAAATTTCCTTCACGATATTTTTACCTGAGACTCCGTTCCTTCCTGCAGTCTAGTCACCATGGCATACTCTGGCCTATCTATCATGTTGAATAACTCTTGCGACAGTTTAACAGCTGCCGCTCGCACTAATCTCGTAGACTTCTTCCCGAACCTGTAGCGTCGGATTATCGAAACGAATATGCTCAACGGATAAAACCGGCAGGCAGAAATTAATACTTACCAGACATATACATCCAAATAGCAATCCAATATATAAACGTTGCGATTGTTCAATAGAGTGTTTGTCAATTTTCCATGAAGAACTTCGACCTGCGGTAGTTCCAAGTAGCCCATACCGAGTTGCACTTGGTACAAGCGCGGTACGCGCGGTACGAAGTTTTCGTCTACGTGCTCCTACACGTCGATTCGATTCGATTCGATTAGCGTATTATTACATTGTAGACTAGAGT
This sequence comes from Cerceris ruficornis, assembly GCA_963989415.1. NCBI lineage: Eukaryota > Metazoa > Arthropoda > Insecta > Hymenoptera > Crabronidae > Cerceris > Cerceris ruficornis. Next base: position 20,748,199 of record OZ022524.1, read on the forward strand.
ATTATATTCGTTGAAATTTCACAAAAGAAAGAAGAGTAGAAATGTAAAAAAACAAATTCATTTCAAGGATAATGATTACTCACAATAATAATTTCAAGTTGATTACTGCGCGAACCATCGTTCTCAATACCCAAATGCAACAAGAATTCTTCGGACTCTGAGTTCATCGTTTCCGTCACGATCTCCGCCTTGTTTTTCCTCTCGTTTTTATTAATTTTTTCAGCCATTAATCTGGCTTTCGATTTCAGGGTACTCTTCGCTTTCGTTCCGTACCACATGAAGATTTTATTACCTGTGTCAAGGACGAAAACGAAACACGGATCCAACGAATCGAAAGAAACAGGAACGGGTTCCAAATGAATCGAAGCGCCAGCCGAGTGCACTCTGTACAATCGTGTTACTGCCGGCTGAAAGCGGAAATCAGTTCATAATCGTCCGACAACACGATATCTCGTAACAAACAATTTGCAGAATACACACCGTATCTTCGACCGTATAAAATCCTGACGAGGTACGACCACCCTCGATATAAGTTATACCGGATTCAAATAGCATTAGAAATTCGTCCGATTCGTCACCCTGTTCTTCTCGAATCGTACGGCACTGTGCGCCCAAATAGTTCCGCAAGTTTACCGCATGAATAGCAGCGCAAGCTCTTTTATCCAACTGTAAAGATAAATCAGCTAGTCATTGAGCAATAGTTATCGAGAGGATCGTCGTTTTTACAAACATCCTTGTTGTCGGGCACTATACAGGCTATTAGTATATCGTTCATGATCGTATACCGTAGCTTTCTCTCCGATCCAAAAGTAAATCGCCCAGATCAACGATCCTGAATCGTCAACTTCGGTTTTTAGTACGATATAACAGTCGCCTTCGTAAAACTTCCCATGAGCGACTTCCTCGATTTCGTTCGGTAGAAAATTCTCGATTTCCCACACCGACAAACCTGCTACTTGACCGGCGTCCTCGTCGAAAAATTCTGAATAGTCCAATGGAGGCTTCTCCAAAGTTTCGTCCCAACGTTTCGGTCTGAACAAACAGTCAGATATTAATCGTCGAGATAGCAAACGTCTTCCAATTTTATGTACCCCATAGAACTTTTCGGATTTCTTTCTTTACTTAAAGGTAACTTACTTTAAAGATTCAACTTTGGATTCCTCGGACTCCTTGTCTTTGTTTTTTTCTTTTGCTATGTCCTTCATACCCTGAAAGAAGCCTTCCGTACGAATTCTTTCGGTCCATTCACCCGTTGCATAAACGGTGTAGTATTATGTAAATACGCGGCACACAACGATTATCGCTGCCGAATGCCGAATACCGATTACCGATTACCAAAAACAAAATCAGTATACCTTTAATATTTTGGCTTGATCCTGATCAGCTTCTTCCTGGTCTCGTCTTCTTCTTAATCGCATTTTACGCGCGATAGGATCCTTACTGTCTGAACGATCGAGTTTAGATTAATGCAGATGACAATGTTCGTTCAGTTGTAATGCAATCTCTATATATCTACTCCATAACAAAGCTATAAAAGTCAATTCAAGGAATACCTACTGGCAGCTTGCATAGGTGCTGGTACGTTGGCACCAGCAAGGCGCAACTGATGTTGCAATGAAAAGTCAATGTTATAAAATTCAATACCAGATCCTTTTTGAACCTCAGTTGGCTTTGGCGGCATTACCAAATTCGGATTATCTCTCAAATCCAACTGCTCCAAGTCGGTAAGCAAATGAATGGCATCTGGTACAGTTATTAGCCGATTCGACGTTAATATTAGCTTCTTCAAAGACCCACATCTAAGGAAACCTCGGATTTAGTCAACCGACAAATCAAGGAACGAATCAAGGGCAAGGTATAAACTGCAAAATACGGCCTACCTGCACAGGCCTTCCGGTATCATTTCCAAGTGGTTATTGGCAGCAGAAAATACCATAAGCGAAGATAGCTTTCCGATTCCAGAAGGGATACCTTCAAAATCCAGCTCATTGTCGTTCAAGTACAATCTCCGAAGAGTCGTAATTTTACAGAGAGACGCCGGTATGGCCGTCAATCTGTTACGACATACATTCAATGTTTCTAATTTCGTCCAAAGCTCTGAAAATTTGTACAAACCCTTAGCCCACAAATCCGACAAGTTATCTCAGTAAGAGAACCGGCGCAAGAGTTAGAATAAATCGACTTAAATCAATTTACCAATTGCCATTGAAAGTTCCGTTATCTGATTATCGCTCAGATTCAAACGACGTAGATTGGAGAGGGAGTAAAGCGCATCCGGAACTCGAGGTAAGTCATTTTGCGATAGATCGAGTTCCTGTAGATTTGTTAAAGTTTCAAGACTCGAGGGAATATTATTTAACGTTCGTTGCGTGTTACGCATCTGCAGTGCTGTTAAATTCATCAGCGACGGTAACTGTCTGAATGATCGTAACAACAGAGAAAAGCACGGAATTATAAAAAAAAGTAATCTCTACATCGAAAGCGGCTACCAGGATGAAGTCTCTTAGCAATAGTAGGGACATTGTTAATTTACATAGACGTATATTTTAACCCTTTCGCTACTACGGGCGACTATAGTCGCTTTGCATAAGTTGCCGCGTATTGTACATACCACGAGCGATCGGAGTTATTGCGCATTGAGTATCTTACTCTGGACATGTAGCACTAGAAGGAAAGATAATTTTTTTCAAAAAACATAGTCAAAGCAACTCTGTTGCAGTGCGTCTTAAGTGCGGCCGCTGACGATCTTTTTCGCGCACCCTGCACACTTTCGGCGCGTCGGCTCCTTCGGCGAGAGTGACACGCCCGGAAAGCCGTCCGTAGCGAAAGGCTTAAACGTCATTTCTTATTAGAGCACTTCGATACTCTTTCTAAATCCGTGCTGCTTACCTCAATTGAAAGTGACCCAAAGGATTGTCATTTAAATTCAGCGTTTGCAAATTAGCCAAACGGCGTGTCTGCGGCGGCAACGTCTCCAATTTGTTGCCGCTTAGGTCCAAAAATAATAAGTCGGTCAAATGAATAAACAATGCATTTGGTATAGTCTCGATGCTGAAAGGAAGTTTTGCGAATCATAATCTTCCAAAGGATCCGCCGTAGGATAAGGTTCTAGGTTTGCTTATAGTGGTTGTGAGATCATAAGATGTGTAAAATATTACATACTGGTTGTGACTTAGATTCAAGTTTAATAGAGACCGAGCTCTCTCCAGTCCTTCTGGCACTTCCTTTAAGTTATTATGACTCAAATCCAATGTCGTTAATTCCTCTAAATGAAATAATTCTGCCGGAATACCACTGGATTTGATATTATTTCGTCGTATATTTAATGTTCTAAGGCAACCGAGTTCCGTTAATTCTCCATACAATCGTTCCAATTTATTTTTAACCAACGAAAGGTGCTCCTGATGCAAATAAGTCGACCAAAGATTAGCAGATTTATATTTTTCAAACTAAAAGTGTGGACTATGCAAGCTTATATATTTGTATGGAATATCCTTGTTTCGGCCGATTCAGTTCTTTAACAACTTCAAAGTAGTTTACCAATTTCAAAAGTTTGCCCATCTCTTCTGGAATTTCTGTCAGGTCAGTTTTATCTAGCTTCAACCATTGTATTCCCGTCATTAAACGTACGGATTCTGGAAATTTTCCGTCCTATGCAAAGAATAACAGATTCATTCGATTACTTTAGAAGTCATTTCACAGGATTTGAAATATTTCTAACGGCCGCTCGACCACTCGATTGTTAGTCTGCACAATACTTACACCAAAATCATTGCTACTAAAATCTACTCCCCTAACGAACGGTAATACTCCTGTATTCGCCATTCTGCCAGTGCTTCAAATGGTTTCAATGACTCGCGTCTCCTTTTAATACAATTGGGGAATATGTGCGCTCATCTAAATACGAAAACAATTTGTATTAAATCATCAACGATATCTAATGACTCCTTACTGTGAAGGCTTAGGTTCACCATAAATATACTGGTATACGTCATTCTTACAATTATTACCTTCAGCCCGATTCGCTGAAATTGTACGATGAAAAGTCGCAATACGAGGAAACAACGGATTTTGCTTTTGCAATCGAACGTATAACGGCTTGTCTGCCTCTACAATAATAGAACAAAGTCGCGGAGAAAACTTTGGAATTACAGTTTCTTATATCTAGAAAGTTCCTTTTATCGCGGACATTTCAAATATATCACTGCATATATTGTGCAAACGAGCCGTCACCGTTTATACTGGTTTATACCGAAAGAGTGGAAACTCGCTATTTTTAAGGGGTTCTGGAGCTTTCAACGCCATCTAGTTTTTTGCAATTTTCAGCATTTTATCTGGCGGGAAATAACCCCTCAATGAAAGACATATACCGATTTCAGCAATTCGCATAGTTTATGGTTTAAGAGGGTAGCTGTGTAGCCGGTATTGTCCAAGGCACCAAGCTGCACCAAGCTCACATCCTTGTTTGTAGCATCTTTTGTACAATTGAACTGATTGAAAATTTGACCTGCCGGCATGGTGATACCGCCGGGAGTTGCAGAGAAGGAAATTTTGCCTTCAATTTTTGAGAGCATAAGGCAAAATATAATTCAAGTCAAGTACAATGGCTTCAAAGTAATTTCTTAATGTAATATAATAAGGTTAGATGTACAAGCTTGGTAAACGGATAAAACACACAGTATTTGGTTCAGTTGAATTTGTTTAGCTTCGTTGTGAGCCATTAAATTCAACTAGCTTATTTCACCTGACGTTGATCATCAACGGACGTCGTCGTTGCCACGGTGAATTTACAAAAATTAAAATGTGAGTATTCGGAAAACGGCAAATATACGTCCTGCGGAATTGTTGTAAGAAGCGTATAGTTCACTTGAAATGATTCTTAGGCACGGAGGTTGTTTCTTTAAGGTATTCCTTCTCGTTGTTGTTTCGACAACTGGCTTGGAAGACGATTTTTATGGCATCCTAGGTGTTGGCAGAACAGCCGATGAAAAGGAAATCAAGAAGGCATTTAAGAAGCTAGTGGTTCTACAACATCCAGACAAAAATAACGTAGACGAGATTACATTTCATTTTTATTTTCTCATATACAATACTAATTACAGCTTGGAATGAAAATCTTTTGATTTTATAGGACGATCCGAATGCACAAGAAAAATTTATTAGACTAACGAGAGCTTACGAGACATTAAGAGATCCGATATTGAGGAAGAAATATGATGTTTATGGAATTAAGGGGCTCGATACCTCAGACGGGAAGCAAACGCAACATTCTTGGAATTATTATGCTTATAATTTTGATATTTACGACGACGATTTATGGGTTATTACCGTCGATGAGAATGAATATCGTAAGTTTACGTGGGGGCGTCATGCTCTTCCATGCCGATACGTTATATTGGACACACTTGTTTCTTTATAGTCGAACAAGTCCTCCATTCGGAGAAAGTATGGATGATAAATTTTTACTCGCCGCACTGCGTTCACTGCCATCATTTAGCTCCAGTCTGGAAAGAAGTCGCGGAAGAATTTGAAGGGGCTGTGAGAATTGGAGTCATAAATTGCGAGGTCGAGTGGCAGTTGTGTCGTCGAATTGGAATAAAATCTTATCCGACTGTGCTTCACTATCCAAAGGTTTATAATTGTTTATGGTATTCACATTTACGTCGATCGATGATAAAGTGTCAATAAAGTGTCGTTTCCTTTAACGATTTAAAAAAAAGAAAAAAAGCAAAAAAGGTAATCGGGTTTTGTAATTCACTTGTTGCAGAATTCAGAGCACGGGACATGGTACACCGGGAAAAAAACGTACACAGCTATCACGAATTTCATTTTAGGTAAATTGGAAATTGACATTAGCGAATTAAACGAGTCACTGAAAACGTTTCTTTCGCACGGAAAAGAGAAAACCGAAGAGAGACCGACGTTGATATTTGTATGCGGCGAAGGCCGTTATTGCTCGACACCCGCCGAACGAGCTAAAGTTGCGGCTGTATTTGTAAATATCTGGCTACTCTTTAATTCTGTTTACCGCTTACTGGAGATTCCGGAGAAATTCCGGTAAAATTGTACTCTATGAGGAGCATGCGTAAGGCAATTAAAACTTCACACGGTGGTAACCGATCACCGATCACCATGTTTCATTTTAGGAGAGTACGGTTGACGTAAGAATAGTAAGTTGTAACAATGACGAGGAAAAATGCGAAAGTGCAGTTTCACCCGACACCGGGGTGATTTACTTGCCTCCATTTATTAGAAATTCCTTCCAAACCGTACGCTTTGAAGATCCAGAACGCGCGGAAGTATTGATTAAAAGAGTGCTGGAACTTTTACCGGAGCCTTTGGAATTGAATGCTGACGATTTTGGGGTAAGTGATCGGGTTGTGCTTGGATCGGCAAAAATTGCATTGCGCGCATGAAATTTATTAGCGATAGACGATCACTGTACGATTAAATTTATAGAAAATTCGAAAAATTTTGGGCGAAGCGTCTGATTCCGATTCCAATCCCAATTCATATTTCGGTTGGGTTATATGCTTTTACATTGGCCATGCAAGTGAATCGGGTCCAATACTGAAGAGACTTCCCGGTAGCATCGGAGCCTTTAAATTAGGTAACATTAAAGTTGGCTGATTATCTTAACACTCTTTCGAAATAATGTGATAATGGTCCTCGCAACGTCCGGAATTTGTAGGAAGAATAAACTGCGGCAGGCATTCGAAAATCTGCGAGAGGTTGAGCATAAATCGTTATCCAATGTGGGGTGTCCTTAAACCAGGAGGAGCCTTTGAATTGAGTCATGGGAAAGGTAATCTGAACGAGATCGTAAAATTTGTTGAGAGCAGCATCAAAGCTAAAAATGTCTGGGCACTATCGTCGGAGGAAGCGTTATCGATATTGGAAAGCAAGAGCGGTAACATAGACATTGTCCTATGAAATTCTCAACTTACGCTATTGAAAGTGCGGTCCCGTGTTAACGACCGAAGTTCTCTGTACCGAACCGTACACCGTCTATCCGTTTTAGGTAACGAAACATGGTTCCTGGATTGGTACGCACCGTGGTGTCCTCCTTGCGGCCGATTTTTACGAGAAATCCGTAAAGCGTCTTTGGAGTTCGACAAGTCGGTCGTACGTTTCGGTACCATTGATTGCACGGCCCATTCAATTATTTGTCAACGGTACAACATTCGATCCTATCCGACAGCGATGCTTACGAATGGGAGCGACACTTATAGATTCTTTGCCGAAAAAACAGCCGGCAATATCATACGATTCATCAACGAGTGGAGACATCCGTCAGGTAAGATGTGCCAAATAACGATGGTTAGCACGTTACCAAAAAGTTCCCATTCGCGTAATGAAAATCGATCGTATACACGACTTGCTGCGTTTCTTATTGTTTTCGGTGCAGTCGTGCGCCTCCGACTGGAAAATTTCGAAGAACAGCTCGGTCGGAGGATGGGTAAATTCGCGTGTTTGGTGGAATACTTCGCGCCATGGTGTGGGCCCTGTCAACGGCTCGAGCCTGAATGGATCGAGGTTGCGAGATCTTTGAGCGTCTTGACCTTCGTGAAGGTTTTTGCAGTTAATTGCCAGACCGAGTCCGTTCTCTGTAGATCTCAGAGAGTTCAAAGTTATCCCACCATTAGATTCTATCCTAGCGATAATAACGACTTGCTCACTTACACGTAAGTCGATTTTCATACGCTTTATCTCGCTTGAATTTTTCTCGAATTTACACCGATAATGAATAATTGAAATTATTGTTCTTCATTGGCCTCGAAAAATCTTTGTAGAGTCTACAATGGCCAAAGGGATTCGACTTCTATATTGCTTTGGATCTCCCAATTTTTCCCACGAAAAATCCGTGATTTGGATCCGTCCGTTTTCCAGAGTCAAGCTTTGACCGATGAGAACACGTGGGTCGTGAGTTTCTGTGTTCCATGGAGCGAGGATTGCCGCCGATTACAGTCTTACTTGGCGATAGTAGCGCAGGTACGGTATACCATATACGACATACGGTACATCGAACATATATGGAGATTGGTTTAAAGTACTTTCCGAAATGAATTTTTATATTACATTGTATGACATCACATTATATTAAGTATTGTATTGTATTGTAGTTAATGGAAAAGCCTGTCAAGTTTGGTCGTTTGAATTGCGACGTCTACGGGACTGAGTGTGCACGAGCAAAAATAAACTTCTATCCGACATTAATGGCGTACGATCGTCGACACAACGGGAAACGGATTACCGATGGTTTCGTGATTAACGGTAATACAGTGGAAACCATAACGTACAATGTCATGGAATTTATGTCGCGCGTTAATCACGACGAGTTGTAACATTCGACGATTCCGGACGTCATTGGGCCGACATTATTCCGCCTTATCTAATTATTAGGTCATATTACCGCTACCTTTATCAAATCTATTAGGAACTGGTATAAGTTTCCCCAGGCGTGTATAACGTAGAGTATAATTCTTACCATGCATTCAGGTGATACGCGTATATACGGAGAGGACAAATGCCGAATTTTAAGAGATTAAGAAATAATACTCCAGTTGATGTAATTTTAGGTAGATTTTTTATAACAAACATTCGTATACATAAAGTTACAATAACAATGTGAAATAACTCTTTAGCGTCTCGCGTAAACCTTTTGTCTGTATACAAGTGTCTGTATAAAATTTATAGCTCCCGGTATTTTTTACCAAATAAAAAATTATATTTTCTATATAGTTATAATTGCAACAATTACGAAATTTGCCGGTAGTGATTCGAATGCAGCAATGCGAGGAGAACGAAATTGTTTTCTTTTCTCACTTTTTTCCAAATACTTTTCGGCTACTTTCAGAAAGTCGTTGTTCTCCTTTGACAATTGATAGGTGAAACGGTAGTGTTTGGTGATACTTAAACGAGACTGATCGAGGCGGTCGATCTGTCTTCGATAAGTTCGAAGCGTATCAGGCGACGGCTAAGATTCTTTGGAATCTTCTCGTTTTTCAATCCATATTTTAATCTCCCCTTCCTTTCCTCGCTCGAAACAACCAATTTACGTTTGCCCATAAGAACACAGAGAAGATCACATTTACATAATATACAATATAATTTACCTGCGACTATGCTTTTAATTTTAAATACAGTATATAACAATGATAATAATGATAATATGTAATTATTACGTAATCGTTACATATACAAAAGTAGATAAATATTTCTCGTGTATAAATAGATAAGTCTGTGTACACGAGGGCTGTGCACGTTGTACGCAGTTGTACATTGCTCGTGGATATGATACTTCATATTGAGAATACTTGAATTTAATATGATTACTTTCTATCCTTGCGGTCCTGCCAGTTCAGGTAGAAAAAGGATCTCAAATATACGAAAAAATATTCATTTTTTTGTACATATCACAAAAATGCACATTATGCTATGCAAAAGTAGTGGTAGTACAATTATATCTGATTACTCGCCGCTTACGGTGTCATTAGACACCACTGAATGTTTCAGTGCGACTGCCCGCTGTTTCCTTCTCTCTAAGAGTCCTTCTTGCGATCCTTTTCTTTATTTTTTCCCCTAATAACAGCGAAGACGACAAGACGGTGTATGGAGCAGCGAGAGAGAGCGAGAGAGAGAGAGAGAGAGAGATAAAGAAAGTTACTTTAATAGTAAAAACGAGTGACGTAATCCATGAGAGACTCGACGAAGTTGCGTATAACGAATTTTATCAATGAATCAATTCATTTTCATTTTGCACATTTCTCTCACACAACATTTGTCCTCCCTCCATCTTCCCCCTTTCCCTCTCTCACCCTCTCGTCCCTCGTCCCGTCGTTCATGTGCTTGATGCTATAACCCATTGGTTTCGAAGGTAAACGATTGACTCTACCTCCTGTTGATCCATTTTGAAATCAAAAAAAAAATTATCGGAATTCTTCGAGCAAGACGAAACGAAGAAATGGTATATTTGCAATCGGATGTACTTCGGAAAGGTCGTCTTACCGTTTAAGCGTTCGAATCGTTCGCGGCGCAAACGATTATACATCGCGTTTCCACGGCGGTATCAAATGTTCCGGAAGTTCCGCCGGAAGATCATAGCCTTCAAGTTTGACATCGATCAAATGCATGGCCAAGGCAAACTCATCGGAATCCAAAAATCCATCATTGTCGATGTCGGATAATTTCCAAATCTTTGCAAGTACGTTATTCGGTAGCTTGGATTTGATCATTGCCGATTTAGCCGCTGCAAGATCAAGAAAATGTAATTCGAGAGTAGGAGCAATGGAGGGGACGCTGTTGAACCTTTTCTGAGAATAGAAACCCGTACTTCGGGGCTTTCAACCAGGACTTACCGGCCCCTGTAATTTTTCCGTCTGATGGGGCGAGCGATTCAAAAATGACATCGTACTTGTCTCTTTCTTTGTTGACGATCCATTCTGGTTCGCCTGCACCAGCATCGATACCTTCACCTCTCTTGTAGCCGAACGGGCTCACCTGATCCTCAATACCTTCGAACGCACCGCCTAGTTTGTCGTAAAGATATTTTTTCAAACATTGGGAGGTAAGAGTATGATCGCACTGTAACGGAATCTATGAGGCCGATGAGCTAAGCGCGATAACGATGCGTGTACATAAAGTTTGTTCAATTAGTTTATCGACTCGATAGACTCGATAAAATTTTGTACTTTTTCCGCCGTAAATAAATACAAGGAGTTGCTTGTAACTGTTGAAACGAGATTACTGTGGCAATACATCAGCTCGAAGGATGATCATTGACGTGAAATGAATTTGTATAGGTCGGATATCTATCTATACGTAACATTTACTGAGAATTCGATAAACGGCCCACGAATGGAATATCCCCTGCCAACGTCGCCGAGGGATCGAGATGCTTCCATGTCAGTTCGCGAGAGAGAAACGCAAATTAACGAAGTGTACGGAAGCGCAATTATGTGCATCCACTTTGCTCGCATGGGCAGAATATCGAATACGGTCTACATCTCATCTATACGACTTGATCAACGATTTGGAAAGATGAAAAAAGAAAATTTTCTTCTCATCCTAATAAAGAGGAATGGGAGAAGTAAATAATTGCGGCATGTACCTTTGATGAGCGATTCCGATGTTTTGCTGAGCTCTTCATGGGGTATCATGGCCATGAGCTTCGCTATATCGTCGGCGAGCATCTTGTCCACTACTTCCAGCAACTTGGGTTTTAGTAAATTAAATTTACTGAAATCATGATGCGCCAAGCATTCTTGCATCTTTTTCAAATCCGGAAAGTCGCCGGGCGAAATTTGTTGCTCTCTTTGTATTTGATCATAAATCTGACCCAGATTCTTTATGAGGTCTTTCTTCTTTGCGTCTTTGCCGAATATCGGCATACTTTTCCTTAAAGCGCTAATTATGTTAGCGTGTACCTAGAATTTCACATACTCGTAATTCGTTCTCACTAATATTATAGATAACGTGTGGTATCACAGAAAGTATGGTGAAGGTATATTCGCTGCATCGAGTGATCGTTGATAAGTCGTAACGATTATATACAGTCGAACGTGTTTACAATTGCTCACCTGTGCTAAACGTGCGCGTTTAATCAAGTCATTGAGTTTTCTAAGAGCCGCGTTTCTCGGTAACGACTGCATGTCTCGGAAAAGATCTTGCTCCTCGTCTTCAAATAATCTGAAACACGATTAGGAGTTTTTTCCATTGTTACAATACCAATGATAATGATGATGATAATGATAATGATGATATTGATGGTGAGGGCGACGATGATGGTAATAGCAATAGTAACGGTAATGAAAAATGCTGCTTATTGGAAATATAATTATAATGGTTAACATCGCGTAAAGTATGTAATCAAGCTGCTGGACGAGAATAAATTTTACGAGAAGGTATGTCTGAAGAATGTAAAGCAATATCATAGAAAAAATATGAAATATAGGCAGTGCATCGCTCAAACTATACCTCTTATTTACGTCGTATCTTAGAGGCTGATCCCAAAATGATCCAATATACACTCTCGCTACTTCTGGCGTTTGTAAAACTTTTCCCAAAGACCACATGAGAGCACCGTAGACTCTCATTAATTGTTGATGATCTATCATGTCGGCTTTGTTAAGAACAATTCTGATCTTGTCGTCGTGTCCCCGTAATGCCTCGATGGATCTTCTAAACTCGTCCGAAATGTCTAATTTGTGAGCGTCGAACAGTAGGATTATTCTATCTACACGCTCCGCGAACCATTCTAATACGCTGGCAAAATCGTAACCTCTGTCGACCTAGGGAAATGAGAAAAAAATTCTAGAATTCTCCTGAGATTTTTGGGTAGGTACCGACCAATGTTAGAGAAATGAGAAACACATTCAAAGATATTTACTCTCTGCTTTTCGCCGGACAATATCCCGGGCGTGTCGACTATAGAGATCCCCTTTAGTACGGGTGATGCCACCGTCGAACACTGGAATCTATTGAGAAATGCATTGCCGAATTTGGACAGAGGCCGAAACGGCTTGCTGGGATCGACGACCAAAGCGTTACCAGGAATGACGCCCTCCCTCTCGTCGTACATAACCGCGATAAATCTGTCCGTCGTAGGTTCCGGACCGATTCTTATGCCGGGAAAATCTCGCTCCAGCAAGTATTTGATAAATGTAGTTTTACCGGTGGAATACTGACCGACAAGAAGGATCATCGGTTTGGCATCAAAGTCCGGATCGTCCAGTTGAGGCGAGTGGAAATCATGGAATTGATAATGCTGCTCCAAGGGCAGCAATTTCGACTTGTATATCTTTTTGAGGCCTTCGGTGACATTTTCAAAAAGATCCTGCCTTCCGTTCTCGTCGCGATTCAACCAACTGAACATGTCGTTGAATTAGAAAATGTAAGTGATTCTGTAAAGAAATGACGAGAACGATTCGAATAGAATCGGGTATTTCGATCGATTTCGAGCGACTGTTTTCCTTTTGCACGACCGGAAGACACCGTTCGTTCGTAGAGGTTACGAACGATGAGCGTAAGAATCTTTCGACCAACCACGGCTATAACGTGGCGTCTTGTAAATGTTTGTCATTACGAACCCTATTATCGTTGTAGCGCCTCAGCAATTATTTCGTGGTCGATTTGGAAAATACAGCCGGTTACCATCGACGAAAGAATGGCAAGGTGACGACTACGCAACCGTGGTGTCGATGTTTCAATTTCGAAAAATGTGTAATTTCAACTGGAAACTATGGATTTAGTGGGTAAGAGTTAGAAAAGTTAAATTCGCTTTGGAGACACCTCCTTTCTTGATTCTGACAGAAAAGAAATAAAAGAGCGGATCGACGGACGGACAGGATCGGGGAGTCGATCGCGTATGATCTGGCAGGGTTTGTCGCTATCGTCGCTATCGCGGAGTACATTGGACGCTATCGCGCGCTATCGTCCAACTAGTGCTGTAGAATCTATACGTATCGAACAGAGTCGAACAGAGTCGAACAAAGTCGAACAGAGTCGAAGAAAATTGGTGTACTCGGAGAGTGCCCCAAAGCGAGCAATGTGGATGGGAGTGACTGGGAGTGACATTCAACGCGACATGCCAGAGCGCCGATAACGTTGACTATCCGATTATTGTCCGCGTTTCATTTACGAAAAATGATAAAATAATTGAGGTAGCCAAAGAAGCGCAGGGCTCCGTGGCAAACGATGCTATTGAAAGGAGAGAAAAAGTAATGAGAGAAAAGGAAGAAAAAAATATGCAAGAAACGTCGTAAACGTACGAGCGTACCTGGTTGAAGAGGAATCAGCATAGGAGATTCAACGATGAGACCAAGAAGCGTCCGAGTGACCAGCCACGAATGACTTACGACGAGTTCTGCAAAAAATGGGTAGGGGGCGAACTGATTAAGCTCTCACAGCATACGACCCCGCCAGCTGGATTTCGTGACGCGCGCAATGCCATCTCCCTTTCGAATGTTACGCGTTGCACGTGTGGATCGGCGTAGATCGGCGTAAATCGGCATTGAATCGGCATATATCGGTAGTAATCGGCACAAATCGGCGCACATCCTCCTAATTATGACTAAAAGAAGCCATGTGCGCAAAGAATAAGCATTTACTTCCGTTTCCCAGTTGGGTTAAAACGGTACTTAAGTCGACTAGCGCGAGGGAATAGTTTCAAAGGATCTTGGAGATATAGGTATTTGTTCGACCGTAACATTTATCGATACATTCTATGCTATTCGTTAAAGTTATTTTCTGACAGTATCGTACGGTCAAAGATTACTCCCGATTATTTTGGCGAATACAGGATAGCAGAAAGAGTGTCAAGAGGTGTTATATGTATCGTTGATGAAAGCAACCGCTGATAAACCGTCCGTTTGACTTGTATCTTGATTGAAGCAGATAGAAATTTGACCGCTTCCCACGATAATATTAAAATTTAAAGTAAAGCATCCCGAACCAACGCGAATAATTGCGAATTTGACTCGTTGCAGTCCACCTTTATCCGTTAGCGCATACTCCGTGTATTTTAATTCGGCGGAAAGGCTGCTGGCTGAATAATCGCTCACGTATTGCGTAATGACATGCAAAAGATTCAGTGTCGTTTGTTGCGTAAGCAACGCGGACACATCCTGGTTAAACGATTTTGTGCCAATTTAGTAATCTTAACCGGCTTTGCTCGAATTGGAATTGGCTCTCATTGGACGCAGAGTGCGGCCGCGTATCTCGTTCAGTCTTTTTCGAAACTAACTGCCCGTCGAAAAAGCGCGTTAATAGAAACGATACTGAGAACGTTACGGTAAACCACGTATAAAGGCACGCCGAATATTCGTTGGTGGGGTACGATAGCAATTGCAATGCGCGATTATAGTTTTATTTATTATTGAAAGGGGCTAATCACGGAAATACGTGGAAGAGACGGTCGAAAGTGGAAATTTTGCAACTGAAGATAAATCAATGAACAGCTACGAATTATTTATTGGATAATAACGTTTCGAAGGAAGTTAGAGTCGACATTCATCGTCCCAGTTTTGAGGAAGGACGTTCTTCCAGAGATTCATCAAAGTAGACAATCGGCATGGGGCGGCGCACTGGGGTATCTCGATTGGTCGTGTATCTGCAGCCTCCGCACTGTCCAAATAAAGTACCTACGACAACAAAGATGCCCGACGTTTTTTACAATCCGTACAAGCGAGGGATACGTGGCTTTCGCGCCTAACTTGGTAAATGCTGAAATATTTACCTTCACCTCTCCATCTTGAGAATCGTCGAGTCTATGCAGTTCAAAGATGACAGTCGCACCGTAATCAGGTTTAAGCGTCTCATCGACGAGACCCATAGTTCTCAGCAAATTGACAAGAGTAATATCATGCGCGGAATAGAAATATGCTGTTCGTTGGTCCCACCCGCTCTGTCTGTTTTGGAGGTGTTGCATGATTTCTCTTAAGAGCGGCCCTGAGAGGCAAAAAAAACTGTCAGAGGATCCCTCGTAGTTACAGGCATTGTATTGTGAGAATTAAATTGAATCGTTGGACGTTTTGAAGATGAATTTTCAAGAAAAGTCAGTCTCTCCGTACCCCCGCGTAGACGTCGTTGCAGCACGTTGCTAGTGAAGATGGCCAAACTACGAGCAGCAATGTTCCGCATCGTCTCGTTGTAAAACATTTTCGTCCACTCGGGCAACTTTAGGCCGTTCTGTTCTTCGATCTCCAGCGTATTGTATATATATTCAACGTCTGTAATGGTGGTAATATTCTGTCCGGTGTGAAGGGAAAGTTGGCGATAGTAATCGATGAACCGAGTACCCGATTCGACGGTATCGTTTGCGTATGCCTCTCTGAGAGCCTGCTCGAGGCGGGGACAGGGCACCTTGACCACGATCACCTATGGCATACGATTCGACAAAGAAGCTTTTTCCGCGCTTCTCGGCTTCTCGAGATTCTTCTCTGTCGGGACAGAGATAATGGTGACGATAATGGCAATGGTAATAGCAGAGGCAGAGGTAGAGGTAGAGGTAGAGGAAAAGGAAAAGGAACAGGAAGGGGAAGGGGAAGAGGAAGAGGAAGAGGTAGAGGTAGAGGTAGAGGTAGAGGTAGAGGTAGAGGTAGAGATTGAGATAGAGGTAGAAGCAGCAAAAGAGATAAAAGTATAGGTGACAATAGATTACCTTATCTAGAGATCGAGGGATCGAGTGGACTGGAACGGGTCTCCAAGCTAATCCGGGAAGAAACGTCTCGTCCGGGCTCGGTGGATACAGACCTGCTAAGAGAGTCTGAGCAGACATGATGCACCGATCTGCGTAGCTGCTCCATACGTAGGAACGTCTATTCTCGTATCTGTCGCCTATCGTTGTGCCGTATTTTGCGCGAATCCATCGGCCTAGGTTGTACATTTGTAGCATGCCTTTCTGAAAACATAACTAGCAACAGATGGGGAAGGGCGTTCGTCGATCGGTGGCCCTTTGGCAGAATGATACTTCACCTTGGTCAACGCTCCCCATCCTTCCGGCCAGTCGTAATGTAGATATGGATCCTTCGAATAGGTCTCGGTGGGTGTTCTATCTCCGTGGCGAAAGACCTGCGGATGAGCACGCATCGATAAGCGTGGTATGCGCGCTGCATCGTCTCTCGGTCTCCAGAGAGGCTTTGCAATCTAGAGACAATGAATTTATGTTTTGGACTTACAAATATCAACTGCTCTATAGTGCTCGCCTTCTCGTGCGTGGGCGCGAAGGCAGCGTACGCAAACAGGGTCGAACCAATAGCGACGGCAAGAACAAGGAGCGTTCCACGAACGCATAATTTTGTTCCACGACGCTGGGTCGCGTGACTGGATGTATTTCTTCCCGTCCGATGCATTCGTTTGATGGGCTTATACGCGACTGAGAAGTAGATCAAAGAATGCAAGAATCTCTTTCGCCGGCGTCTCTAACGTCACCGAAAAGAGAAGGAGCTTGGACGAGCGTCGCCGCGCAATGCTTCACCGACCTGCTATTCCTTATACCTTGAATAGATTTTACAGATATTCCTTATCCGCACGTAGACCCGATCGAACGATGAAACATGTTTTCCATACTTCTCTGATTGTTTCCAGTAGCCGATCCATAGAAAGTGTCCGGGTCGTAATAATAGGAAAAGCGACGGTTCGGTAGAGCATTATATAGATTTACAAGATACCGCTTTAATCTTTAATCCAAGAATAATGTCCCACCCGTCGATCGATGGACCGTTATCAAGAGCAAAGTTCTCAAGATCCTAAGAAACCTGAAAAGGAGAAAAATTCTTTCTGAAATCATTCTGAACCGAAATTAAGGAACATCTTATTTCGGTGCATGTCGGACTAAAACACGATTACATTTTTTGTTCTGGTCTTAGCAAAGTTGGACCTAGGAAAGCTTTAAAATGGGCAAGCTACGGTAGCGTTGTTGCAGATCCGAGCAAAGTATACGACAAGTACATAAGTTTTATAGAGATGGTGAAGCAGTGTTGCAACTATTATAAATTTTATTAACAAGTACGTTAAAAAACACATAGAGGCAAAACTGTTTGTCGTAGAAAGATGGACGAAATTGTCAGGATTTATATCTTTGGGTTTTACGGTGTACAAGGTGTCTCGGTCGGCGGATTTCTAGTATCGTGGTCTAGATTGGTAGTAAGCAACAACGGGAGAACTTTACCACGAACGGGACCGTACTTGGACCGAGCATGCTTGCGTAGCACCGTAAAAGATCTGTGTGGTTCGTACAGTTCTAGCTACGAATGGTTATCCATGGGTCTGTTCACGTTACCGTTCTTGGCTTTTCGAAAGGTCGATAAAACTCGAGGCCAAAATGATGGTTTAACGCGAGCTTGGAGCGGCGTCCATCCCACAGGATTCCACAGAATGAAGCAGAATCGAATACGCGGAATAGCGGAATCGGGATTGATCGGAACGATCAGGAACGATCGAAACTGATCGTGAGTCGAGAGATGGCAGTGCGTCGATCTGTTGCGATCGTTCCCGAAATCGTCGCGCTGCGGAGAGGATGGGAAGCGCTCGTGTCTGCCCGTTATCGCCCTCCTCTTTCGCCGCGGCTCCCAGAGAACCGCGAACGATTTCGACGCAGAGAGCGGGGGCCAGACTTGCCGATTTCAGGACGTAACTGATTGTCAGCTTTGCGCTACGTTTCATCGGATCGGAGTGAAGGAGGCGCAAACGGTAGTCGTACCGTGAATCGGGAACGTGAGTCTAGCAGGATGGGTTAAGAGCAGGAATAACAGAAGCATGTACAATGATATCACTGAATCGAAGTAACTGGTTTATTTACGATTGGTCGCGTTACAGATGTGTCTTTGTCGATCATTGAAGGAAGCGTCTATCTAACGAGGAATCACGAACATATCGCCCGCTGCATCGTTAGTCGATGAAGGGGGGGCTTTTGGAAGATAATCGGACAACGGTTAGGGGGGACGGACGTTCAAAGAAAGAGGAGAAGGAGAAGGCGAAGGCGAAGGTGAAGGCGAGAGAAAAACGTAATGGCGGGGAAAAAGTGGGAAGAAAAGGCAGCGGAGAAAGAAGAAGCAAAGGCGAAGAGGAGACGCGAAAAAGTGGGAAGATCTAGGGCTGATCGGGGTCCGAACGACGTCGACGTCCGGGTCCCCCGGCGTAGTTTGCGGCAGCCAAGCCCATGAGATGTTTCGCGGCCTGTGAGCCGCTGAATCCTCGGCTCAGACCGAGGTCGAGCCCGCGCTTGTTGCTGAAACATCGATATTATAGACATCGATTCGTCGACCGTCTACACTCGGATCGAGTCGGTGTATCCGCGGACTGTACTCACTTCTCCAATTCCGAGTTACGCATCATGGCGTGGTCGAGACGCGCGATTATCTGCATCAACGTTTGCGGGTCATCCTCCTCGAATTGATTCCAGTAAGTCTGCTGCCTGAAAGGAAAAATGCCCGCGGCAAGGTGGCGGTATTTTGCCCTTGTTTTCGATAAGTCGCTGTTGGATGTTGCAAGTTGCAAGATGCGGAGAGAAGAGAAAAGAAAGGAAAGAACGATTCGCCGAGGTGGAAAGTGGGTTGAATTCCCGGTCGAGAGCAGACGCGTCTTTGCGTATTCTTCTCCTATCTTCGTAATCGGTTTCTCGGCTTGCGCGAATCGATTCCCCCTTCTCTTTCGTTCTTTTCAATTTGGGTTTTACGGTGTCGTGCGCCTCGGCGAGGCAAGAGGAGGAGAGGGTATCGCGTGATAGAGATACAAGGTATGCGATACTTACGGTGCGCCGTCCACCTCGGGAGTCGCAGCAAAGAGAGCGACGACAGCTACCAAAGCGACGAACGAGCAAGTTAAAACGATTCGGCGATGCATCTTGTAGAGAGTCGGTTTCCGATCTGAAACGGAAGAAGAGCCGCACGCTCGATATCGAATGGATGACGAAGGTCGAGCGAAGATCGAGCGAAGACGGAGCAGATATAAGGGCGTCGCGACGCGTCGGCGGGAGAGAAGCAAAAATCGGGTCGTCGGGATTCTACGTGGATAGGTATGTGTGCCGATGGTAACACGGAAGGTGGTCTAACGAGCCATTGAAAGCGAGTCGCTCGGCGAGAGGAAGTTTCACCGGTCCTCGAGTCTCCGTGTACCAGTCGAAGGATTTTCCACTCATCTCCTCGGTTTCTCGGTTTGCCCGAAAGCGCTCTGCATCGCTCGCGACTAGCGATAAGTGCGCGGGCAAGGGAGACAACGACTTTTTTTTCTCTTTTGCTCGGAATAGCGAGAAAAGTTTGCACGACGATAGGGAGGAAGTCGAAGGAGAACGAACCGTCGTTAGGAAGATCCGCCGGGCATCGCGCCGGAAACTCGAAGGTTCCTCCGAAGGTAAAGGAAAGGGTGAGGGGTGACGCGGACATCGCGGGTGCAGCGAACGAAGCGGGCAAAGCGGTTATCGGAGAGACGATGTACACCCGGCTAAAGGGAAGTCTCATTCGGAAGATAGGGGACGAAAGCGGTTCGGTTCGCAGCGGCCGCCGATCCACCGATCCGCCGATCCGCCATGGTGCCTATCCGGCTATCCGTCTATCCACCTGTCCACCTATCCACGAAGAAAACTTTAACTTTCCCTTTACCTAGCCCGAATTTCCGTTTCCCATGGACGTGTCCGCTTTCGTGCGGCATTAAACTCCCTCCGTGGCGGTCTCTTTTCGTCGCTCCGGGCGTTCCTCGGCGCGCAAACTTCGACGGCCAAGCGTATCGCGAGCCACCGTTCGATTTACGAATTAACCTCCTCCGTCCCTCCTCTCGCTTTCGCTTTCTTTCGGTGGCCGAATGCGCGTTCCGGAAATCTGGGTGCTGCGAGGAAGCTTGACGCGTCTGCCTGGCGAAATTGTCACCGTGGAAAAGGATAATGAAAGAGAGAGTGCTGGGAGGATGGAAGGACGGGGGGGCTTGAAAGAAAGAAAGAACGGTGTCCGAGTTGTTTCGAAAGTCGTTATCGTTTTCGACGGTTGAAAGATGGCCGGTTTAACGTTTACCTATAAATCGATAGGTCTCTTTCTCTCTCGATGTCCGGTTGTGCATCGCGGCGAGTAACGGGGACAGGGCTGAGGAGGCTGAGAAAGAGGTCGAAAGAAAAGTGGAATTCTATGGGGCAGAGATCGTGCACAAAGAGGATCCAAGGAGGATCGGTAGTTCGCAAAGTCGAGCAGACTCGAGAGAATATTGGCGCGACCGAGGCTCGTTAAGGGTCTATTCGCGGAAAAGCCAAGAAGGTCACCGCGTATCGCCGGATAATTCGTTTTCGAAGCCAGTTCTCTCTTCGCTCGAAATAATACGCGCAATATTCTCCCGGTCGGAAAACTGGAGTTTGTTCGGACGCATCCTGCCTTCGCCCACCCACCCTCCCACCCCTTTCCCGTTCCGGCCGCTTTTCCAGATAAAGCCAAACGTCCGTGGCATTTAATTTTTGCGTCGCCGACGGACATGCATCTGGCGTACCGCGAATTGTTTTTGTCAGAATCGACAGGTTTTGTTTCGAAATTTCACTCGGCGTTTATTTAAATCCTCCACGCGATTTTTGCGGCGAACAAAGCGCCCAACCACCGCCGCTGTTTCGCGGATCTCGTTTTTCGATTGCCCGATGTTTCGTGACGTGAACTCCGAACCCGGACCGGCAAGCACCATTGAGAAACGGAGCAACGGGGATAGATCGAGAGATCGAGGGATCGAGAGATCGAGAGACGGGCAATTCTCTATCGGACAATTCTCTCTCGACAGTTTCGTAGATAGGGGTGATCGACTCGAGGGCGGATCGGACGAGCGGAGCTTACCTCGTATCGATAGGAGTCGATCCACAGAGGGGAGTATGTGCCGACGATGCCCGAGAATACGGCGATCCTTCGCCGACGAAGAGAGTGCAGTTCTGCGAAACCGAACCCTCCGCCGACGGTTTATATAAGCCCGCGAGTTTGCGGCTCTCGTCCCATCCCCATCCCCACCTCCCACCTTAAACGTCCTCGTCCAATCAAACGGACCCGTGTTCTACCCCATCCAGGCATTTCACCCTCGCCTCTCATCCTCCACCCTTAACCGTTCCAACCACCTACGAGCGCGACGCCATCCACCTTGCTCCTGATAACCGGCAACTCTTCCTTCCTCTCCCTCTCCCTCACCCTCATCCTCATCCTCATCCTCATCCTCATCATCATCCTCATCCTCAGTCTCTTCCTCCCTTTCTCTCTCCATCCGTTCTCACTCGCTTCTCTCGCGCTTCTCTCGCGCTTCTCTCGCGCTTTTCTCGCGCTTCTCTCGCGCTTCTCTCGTCCTCGTCTCGCGCTCCTCTTCCTCTCTCATCGTCGTCTCCGCTCTTCCGCCGTGGGTCTCGACTGCATTTCCGTCCTCATTTCTGCCTGAATTTTCGGAGGAAGCTGCACTCCGTTCCACAGGTGGCCGAGGGAAGACGGGACGGCACGCTCTTCGACGCCTCGTACATGCAATTCCGGGCGGGAAGGAAAAGTCTCGCCGGAACATTCGAGAGGAGGAGAGTGAAATACCAAATTGTTTGGCGCAATTCGGGCGAGCATAGAATCGGCTACCGATTATCGGCCAACGATCGCTCCATCGGCCGACCATTTTCCCGACACGATCTACAGGATTCTTTTGCAACGTCGAGGTTGAGGAAGGTGGACGTTATCGTGAACGGCGATAATATACGATACGAGGTGCCGCTAATACAATTAGTCGGCTCGCCACTCGACAAACGTTTTCCGAGCGGAGAAGAGCAACGAGGAAGAGGGAAGCGGAGCGAAGGAGGAAAATCGAGGGAAAATACGGAGTCGGCGGTCGTTAGTCACGTTTCGAGTCGATTCCTCGAGGATTCGTCGTTTCGTCGATTCGTAGATTCGTCGACGCGTAGAGTATCGACGATAGCCGTCTACTCGGACCTCCGTAATTCTATTCTCGATTGCCCCGGCTTCCTCGATCGCCCCGAGCACCTCGATCGCCCCGAGTGCCCCGATGCCGAATCGCAACCATCGAAGAATCGTCGATTGCGCTCCAGCCATCGAATTCGCGAGCCTCGAAAGCCTCGTAGTGTTGGAGCTCGTCGGCATTGTCGGCCTTATCGACTCTCCCACGCTTTCCAAGTCCTCGAGGTCCGAGTCTCGGGGGGACGAGGAAAATTTCGAGACGCAGGAGGAAGAGAGTCCTCTCTCTCTCTCTCTCTCTCTCCCCCTCCCCCTCATTTTGCCCTCGTCCTCGCGAAAGTCAACGATGGCTATTATTTTTCGATCATCTTCTCCCCGATGATCGAATAGATGGGCGCTTATCTTTATTACAATACAAATAGACGGTTACTGTAAACATCGTTGACCCTGTAGCTCGACGTTTTTGACTCGAGGAGGAGAGAGCGACGGCAGGTCGATCGGTGTCGATGCCACGAACGCCGGTCGCGATTGCATTTTACGTCGCAAACGGTTCCTCTTCCAACTCCCTGCAGGAGGAAATTTCGAATCCTTCGTGCGCCGACGAGCTCCTGCCGAGGGTGCAAACTTTCGGCCCGTCGCGACGGAACGGCCATAACGTCGAAAACGTCGAAAACGTGGAAAAGGAGCGGAACAATAAGGAGAGGATCGGAGACATTCCAGCTTCGAGAGCCCCTATTTTCCCTCCCGTTTCCCGTTTCTCGCCTCGGGGCTCCTTCTCGTCGCAATTCCGTTATTGCCACTTATTCCAAGCTCCCTTTTTCGAGGCGTCGTCTCGCGTCATCGTCGCCATGCAAATTGCACGATAATTCATTTAAATAATGTTTCGCGGACGGCGGCATATGTTGGAAACAAATAGCCGTCGAGAGAACGGCGCAGTCCGAGGCGAGCACTGGCGATTCGATCTCCCTGTTGCTCCTCGTATCAATTTCACGATAAATCGACAACGTCTGTATTCTTACCATCGCCTTTCTCGTTTCTATCGATACCAGCGAGAAAACGAGGAGACGGGGAGACGGGACGGCGGGGAGACGAGGAGGCGAGGAGACGATCAGACGGCGACGTTGGTTCGTCCAAGCCACCTTTAAACCTTTTCGACCAATCCGAAAGGCAACTCTTTGTTGCTTCTTCTCGATCGGAATCCTCGATCGTGTTCCTTTCGATTTTCGATCGCGAGGCTACCGACGTTGCACGCGTCGCGAAGGAGAAACTTGAGAAACAAGCGTTCATGTTCGATGAAAAGCGCAAAAAGCGCAAATAGCGAAAAAAGCGCAAAAAGTGCTCGCGATAGATCGAATCGCCGACGATTTTGATGAACGTTAAACCGAGATAGCATCTCCGGTTTTATGGCATATTTGCCGAGGCATAAAGTGGAAATCAATCTGTCGGCCGGACGAGTCACCGTCGATGTATTATTCGAAAATCGCAAAAGGGTCGCGAGTGGTCCGAGATGCGAGGCAAACGTCGAGAGGACCGCTTCGGAATCGTGGAAAGTCAGAGGGTAGTGGAAGGAGAAGGAGAATCAGGAGCTGGTGGACGAGTTACGCGTTCCCCCGCGACCGAGAAGCCAAACGGTCGATCGCCCGGGAAATCGGAGGACGGTCGATTAGGACTAGAACCGAGGATACGGCTGGGACTTGATCCGAAACTATCTCACCGCGAGGGCAAACTCCCGAGGAGGAGACTGGATATTCCCCTGGCGATGATCGACTCCTCCGTTCTCCGTCTCGCGAGCACTCTGAGCACTCGGAGCACTCGGAGCACTCGGAGCGGAGACCGCGGACCTCTCATTTTCCGGACAAGGATCGAGCCATCCGAGCGAAACTAATTGCCGACAAAGTTACCACGGCCCTGCTCTCCTCGCCAATGACCGATCGTCAACTCGAGAACGAAGACGGAGCCCGAGGACGGAGACGATGACGATCCTTCCGGCTGGAAGAGCATGGATCCGATGCATCTTCTCTCCACGGGCGCATCTTCCCGCTCGTAGTCTCTTTGCAAGGTCGTTAGGTTGGGGCGTTATTGGGATTTATCGTTTTTCGACTCGATCGGCCGTGCAATCGAAGGGAAAGGAGTAGGTGGATATCTCTCGTCGCCTCGACGAGCCTCGACGAGCCTCGACGTTCCGACCAGCTCCGCTCGGGAAGAAGCCGAGGTGCGAGGTACGCGCACCGTTGGGCGTCCTTCGTTCCGGAGGATCACCGGGCGCGTTTTAAAAGTTACGAGAAATTTTCTTCCGGTTCGAAGAGCGTTAACGTTTTAAGAGAATTCTAAAGCGCAGCCTGTCCCGAGGGAAATCGATAATCCGTTATCCAACGGCTATGGCTGGAAGCGGAATTAATGGAAGCGGCCGTCGCTGCGAAAAACCTCGATAACGCCGACTAAAACCTCCCGTCTCCTAATGACTTTACGCCTACCTAACGAGATAGACCAAATGGACTTAGCGGCGCGAATTCTTAATAGAACCGTGTTTATCAACGTGTCTTTCCTCCCTTCCTCCCTTCCTCCCTTCCTCCCTTCTTCCCTTTCTCTCTTCCTTTATTCCTTTCTTCCCCTCCTCATTTCATCTTTTCTCTCCAACTTCCTTCTCCCTTTTGCTCCTTGTCTCTCCGACGGCCGCGATGTATTCCAGACTTCTCGTCTCCAAAGTGTCATCGAAAATCCAATTTGTTGTTTCTGTCGAATCGCGACAGGGACCACGAACGGAGAACGCATCGAGAAAAATCGGTTAAGCTCGACATCCTCCACGATCAACGATCAATCGGAAAGTTTACCTATACCTGGACGCAACGTTCCAGCTGGAATCGGAAATCGTTGGTCTACTCCACTTGCTGCTGTGGAGAGTCCGACGCGGCATCTGGGTCTGACGCATCTGCCGATCGTCAAAATATAATATCAACGTACGAATCGGAAAACGGCGATTGGACAGAAACGCTCGTGGAATGTCTCTGTACGTCCAACGTTCGATCGAACATTTTCGTAAGAATTTTGCGAAATACGTTACTCGCGGGCACTTGATCTTTAGATCGAGTCAACGTTGACGACGCAAACGCGGTTTTCGTAAGTCACGCTCGCAGAGAACGTTGTCTTTGCTCTTCGTTTATCGGCGGCCGGAAGAAATTTGCGCGTTCGCCGACTGTATCGATTGTGGGCGTCGATTCTTCCCTACTCACGACCCTCGGTAGTACATTCCATTTGAATATACCGCCGATGGTCTCCGACCCCGCTGGATCTGCCTTACCGCTCGTCGGTCCGTGGAATCGTCCGAAGAACAGATGGAAATTTTTCGATAACTTACCGACGCTAACGGAATCGAGCGTCGACGCGCAACGACCGCGAGGGGGCACGATAGTTGCGGAACGGTTGCGCGCTTCTCCTTGAATTTTGAGGGCCTCGAAAGTGGGACCGGTAATTCCGCGATTCCGCGCCTTCGCCGTTTAGGGCCGCGGATCGTCCGTCGGGCCCTCCCCGAAGCAGCCTTCTCCCCTCTCGCTAGGCTCTGTCGAGCTTTTCCGTCACAGCGGCGAGCGGACAAATATTGATTCGTCGTCGGCGAGAGAACGAGAGGCATCCGGGTAATGTTTCGGAGGAGAAAAGCGCGGATGTTGCGAAAGGCACAGGGGTGGTGAGTGGCGATTCGCGAGTAGCGAGTCGCAATTGGAAATGCGCGTTCGTACCTGACTCATCGAGCCGTGGTGGCCGTGAGTCACTCGTGCCTCTCATTGCCGTGCACCGTCCGTGTGCTCGGCGGTCCTCGCGATCATTGCAGTTTGCTCGCAGTAGGCGAGTCGACGAGCCGAGAGGCAATCTATCCTCGCCATGCTCGGCCCGTCGAGTTTCCCTCCCGCGAGCACTTTCAGAGGAACGGTCCCAAGGAACGAAGGTCATCGCAGCGGGAGGCTTCGACGAAGCCTCGTCGACCGTCGGCAGAGTCGCATCGTAAATATGACGCGTGCGTCGCGTCGATCGACGATCTTTCGGCGACGGGCCTTCGGGAAATGGTCGAGGAACGACGGAGGTCCTTCCTCGGTTGCGTCGAGTTTAAAGGGTTCAGCTGAGCGCGGTGATAAACGGTCAAAGTGGCGCCCGCTCGAACATCGGAGCCGTAACGCGGTACGAGCGTGGGACGACGTGTCACGCAGGTGGAACGTCGACTCGCACCTGTCCAGACCCTCGAACGAATCGGCACAAGTTTCCACGATTTCCCTCGTTGAATTTTCACGGGCGCAACGTCTCGGCGGAGAGAAGGTTTCGTTCATTCGACGGAGACGGGTTGGCGTATGGCCTCGTTTCTCGTTCTCGATCCTCGATTCTCGATTATCGATCCTCGATCCTCGATTCTGCTCGGGAAGCGTCGAAGAGAACTCGAAGACGAAGGAGCGGAGGAGCGCAGGAGACGTGCCGGCAGGTGTACCGCTCGGATGCGTGCAACTGCGCCCGGCCGTTTGCCATCGTATTAACGCTTCGGGTTAAGCCACATCGCCGCGCCTGTACGAAACTTTTATTATACTTGCCCATACCTGTGCGTCTACCTATTCATCTACCTTCTGCCTATACCTCTGTCTATCCGCGTACCTACTTACCTACCTATCCACCTACCTGCTCGTCTACCTTGCTGCCGATTCTTGGTCCGCGCACCCACCTACCTATTTTTCTCGAACCGTTCGACATTTGGAAGCGCGCTGCTCGGGAAGAGGCCAGGAAGAAGCCGGAAGAGCCACGGTGTCCGTGAGAGGGACGGTGAGACCAAAACAGCCCCTCGTAATTTCCCCTTTAACGGTGCTCGGGGACGGAGTTCCGTGCGCGGATATCGGTGAGGAATCGAGTAGCCCTTTCGCGCCGTCCGGACTATCGTGGGACACTCTCGGGAATCGTTGGACGGAAAGCGGAGGTGCCCGCCGAACGCGAGTCGACCGAGTCTCGACCGAGTCTCGGTCGAGTCGCGACCGATTCGAGCAAGGAAAGCGAGTAAAGCGAATAAAGCGTATAAAGCGAATAAGGCGAATAAAGCGAGCCGGGGCCGAACGAGCGGCGAGCTCGAAGGCAGGTGAAGTCGGCAGCTGCCGGCCAGATGGACCGATATCCGTTTTCGACGACGCGTCGTCCCGACGTTGACCGATAAGGAGACGGTCACGGTAGACGCGAGGCTGGCCGATCGAAGCTCGCGGCAATCGTCGACCGGTCGTCCGAACACGAGCGCCGACGGAAAGGGATGAGGATGAGGATGAGGTTGGCGAGGAGGGGGAGGAGGAGGAGAAGGTGGTGCAGGGATCGCGCCGAGGTGAAAAAGGAGGCGAAGCGGGGCGGCAGCTGACTCGTCGGGTTACCTTCCTCTCGACCGCATCCTTCCGGCGATCGGCGAGAAGGATCGCGCGGTCACTCTCACCTCCCCCTCGCTATTTCGTTTGGAGAGGTCTCCTTCGATTCGCCCGCGGATGCGGTTGCCTCCGAGGGCCTTCGAGAGCCTTCGAGAGCCTTCGAGAGCCTTCGAGTGCCGCGACTTCCGAACCTCATTTTCAGTCGCGGGATCGTTTTTCCCACGGTTCTCACGACTCTTCCGACTCGCCGGACGCTAAAGATTCAGCCGGCTCTCACGGCTCGCGAACGTGCTCGCAGGAGAGATTTCGTGCGGAGAGGCCGGAACGAAAGATACCGGCGAAACGATGGATTTGGTCGGAATTGCATACGCGATCGGTTTCGGTAAGCCCGTCGGACGCGTCGAGGAATTCCGGGTCCGACGTTACGAACGGCTGCAGAGGGTTTGAGAGGAGGAGGGAGGTGTGCGCGTCGACGGAGAGAAGTCGAGCGATAACGGCTTCCTTATCGAGCGGTATTATCGACGGCTATCGGGGCCGCGCGGATATCGACGCGCGAAGAGTGGATCGCGGTCAACGACTTTCCTTTCCCTGTCGTTGAGAATTTGGTTTTGCGCGTTCCGAAGTCAGCGATCCCAGAAGACCGCTCATGACGCGCGGAACGTGGACGAAGCGATGCGAGTCGATGGAAGGTCGACTCTCGGAGAATCGGCGTCGTCCAGTCTGCTCGGACGACGATTCTCTCGACGAAGGCGACTCGTTCGGCCTCGGCCGCGGCCGCGGCCTCGATACCCGTCTTCTTCGACGTGGAAAACAGGAAACGAGAGGAGCCCGGAGGTATGCTCGGGTCGAGAGGAAGAAGGCATAAGCGGAGACGAAAAAATCGATCTGCACGAGGATCGACCATTCGAGGGGACTTTCGCTGTCGGCGGTGAGGAGCGCACCGCGCGACTCCCGCTTCCGTTGGTCGCTCCTCGATTCGCCCCGCGCGAAAGGGCGACGAAGAGGGAGAGCAAGCGAGAGAGAGAGAGAGAGAGAGAGAAACGAAGGGTTGCGCAAGTATCAACTCTACCGGCGTCGAAGCAGGCGGATCGTTCGATTCGAGCGAGTCTGGCGAGTCGGGAGAGCCGGGCGAATCGCGGCTGACTCACGATTAGACGGGAGAAACGCTGCGCGGGTGTCCGAGAGCGGTTCCGCGATGCTCTAGCGACCGCGTAGCCGCGAACCGGTCGTTTCGCAACGGCCGAGTAGGCGATCGGCTTTTACTCTCGTTTAAGCCGGCTCGAGCAGCCTCGGGACTCGTCGGGACCACTCTCGGACGCCGAGCTCGAACCGACGTGAGACGAGTCGCGCGAGTCGCGCGAGTACCGAGTACCGGGTACCGAGTACCGAGAATCGTGCGGGGAAGGAGGCCGCTTCTGGAGAGGCTATCGCGCCGGACGAAGATAAAGCCGGATTCGTCGGATCTTATCGGTGCGCGCGTGACTATTGACCCTGCAGCTGCCGTCCTCGCGATCGTAAAGAATCGCGCGATATCGCAGTCCCGTTTCTGGTATCGTGTCCCCTATCGCTCCTAGCGTCAGTTTTGTCCTTCCAGGTCCGGCGAATCGACGCTTCGCTCTCGTTTCTCTCTGCCCTCCCGCCTGCTTCTCTCCTGACTAATATCTCGGAAATGTTACTTTTCGTAAACGCAAACGCAAACGTAAACGCAAACGCAAACGCAAACGCAAACGCAAACGCAAACGCAAATGCAACGCAGTGACAGTCGCAGTCGCAGTCGCAGTCGCACCAACGTCGGCCGTTTAATATTCTTAGGATACGCTCGGCATCCGGTGGAGCCGCGGCAGCCGCTCCCACCGACCGAGCAAGCCAGGCCGATCGCGCTTCGTTCCTTTGCTCCTTTGCTCCTTGGAGCGAGACAGAAGGAGGGTAAGCGCCCGAGAAGGGGAATGGGGGGAGGGTGGGCGGGAATGAGAGAAAGGAAGACGGAGAAAGGGTCCTCGCGCGACGAGTTAAACGCGACCTTGGCCAGCATCGCTCTCGAGAAGAAAAACCGTCTCGGGGCTTGAGAGCGTCGCGACGGTGGTCGATCGTCGAAGCGTTTTCGATACTTGCCGTCTGGACGTTCGGTGGAACGAAGAGGGCGAGAGCGACGCAAAAAACTGGGAAGAGAGAGAGGGAACGAAAACGATAGAGGAAGAGAAAAAGGAAAAAGTCGAATGTGTTTGCGAGAGGAGGGAGAAGGAAGGAGGGCAAGACGGGGGGAGAAATTGGCGTACGCGAGGATAAATCGCGAGCAGGCGAGCACGGCGAGCGTGGCAGCGCGGGGAGGCTGGCAGAGCTACGAGCGCTCGGGTCGAAGGGAGAGAGCCGGGAGAGTCGGGAGAGCGAGGAACGGCCGGTTCCCGATTGGCCGAGAAGGCGTCGTGTTTACGCGAGCGGCAGAGCGGCAGAGCGGCAGAGCGGCAGTGTGGTCGGTTGGGAGCGGGTGGAGGGGTGCAGGAGGTTGACGGCGGGGAAGACGGAGAGGACGAGGGAGAGAGTCGAGCGAGATAGAGGGAGAGAGGGAGAGTGAGCGAGAGAGAGAGGGAGAAAGTGTGCGAGCGAGAGAGGTAGAGAGGGGGCGAGGGCGTTTGGGGGGAGGAGAGGATACGCGCGCGATCTCAGCTGACTGTGCGAGCGAAGCGCGGAGAGCGGACATGTACAGTGGATAGAGCGGCTATGGTCGACGCGGTCGACAGAGCGGCGAGAGAGCGACGGGTCCGGAGGGTCTGGTAGAGGGTACCTCGAGCGAGTATAGAGTCACCGGAACGCCGAGAAGGCCGCTCAGTAGCGGATGAGCGCTCGTTGCTGCTCCCCGGCAGGCCGAGCACCGCGCGTCATTCAGCGAGCGGACGATCGTGCCTTACCTCGCGATCGAGTAACGATCGTTCGATTTTCAATATCGCACGCGAACGCGATCACCTCCGATCGTGGGATCCTCGTTGTCGTAGCATCGTAGCGCGCGACCGCGCGTCGCCTCTTCGAAACGGACGGCTTCGACGGACTGCTTCTCTTCCGCGCTAGGATCCTTTCGGCCGATCGAAGGAGAGACGGATTCGCGCGTCCTTCTCGGTTAGTCGTGTTGGCGCCTAACCCGGACGCGCCTCTCGTGCGAATTTTTTCCTCGTTCGCTCCGTCACCGGAGAGTACCATCGTCATCCCCGAGAGAGGAGAGCAGCGGCGAAGGAAGAAAGAGGAAAGAGGAAAGAGGAAAGAAGAAAGAAGAAAGAAGGAGGAGGGAGGATCGGAAGCTCGCCGTTGATCGAGACAGCCGAGAGGCTCGGTTCCTCGGGTTCCAGAGTCGAGCAACTCGAGAGCGTTCCGAGCGTCGGAAAGTCCTCGAGACTGGAGGGAGAGCAGCAAGCGGCGCGTGGTCCTCCGAGGACGTTTGCTCTCAAAGTGTCTCAGTGCGATCGCCAAAGAGCCGGAACGGCGGACCGTCGGACCGTCGCTCGTATCGTGGGAAAAGTGCCGTGATCCAATAGTTATCCTCCGGAACGAAGATGGTGCCGCAGCAGCAGGACAGCCCGTCGAGTTCGGGGATTCCCATGTTCGGTTCGTTGCTCGTGGATAAAAACTCGGCAACGCCGTACTCGGACGCGACGCAGGTAAAGAACATCGCCTCTTGAAAACGAAAATCTCTCGGAACGCACGGAGACCTTTCGACCTCTGTCCAAACGAGGATACCTTGCCGTCGGGCCGTTTACTTTCCTAGAAACCAAAATCGACCGCCGACCGTCGACCGTCGATCGGAGGAGGAGGAGGAGGAGGAGGAAGAGACTATTTTGGTCGCGCGCGTCCGTTATTCTTGGCCCGTTTGACTCGTGTTTACGTTTGTCTCAAAACATTGCTGCTTTTTTCACGGCTTCTAGACCTCGGCAGACTCTTCCTTCCGACCCCTCTCGGACCCGCCGTGGTTCTCCCTCCCGATGCTCGAAAATCGGAGGGACGCTTTCGAATGGACCGCCGTCGATGATGATCTCGATTCGCGTCGCCCTCGTCGGACGGGGGCCCTCTTCTTCCTCCCGCGTCTTCTGTCGCTGTCTCTCGTGTCCGCGGGGACGTCTGACGATTCTTCGAGACATCGCGCAACGGCCTCCACGAGGGCGAGAACCGAGTGTATCGCGAGCTCTCCCTTTCGACCCGCGGCCGTCCCCGTCGGTGCGTCTCGGAATCTTTCTGCCATCGTTCGGTGACGAGGCTCGGAGGGAAAGCGATCGCAGGATCCAAACGATCCGCGAGCGGCTCGGAAAGAAACGGAAATCGACGTTTCCCCGATTGCACGCCCGGAACTTTTGCTCGTCCAACGTCACGGCCGTTGCGTCGTTATCGCGGTATCTGACCGTCGTCGTCGTCGTCCTCCTCGCTATCGGTCGATCGATCGTTTTGGGGGGAGGGGTCGAGGGTGGGTGGTGGAATTCGAAATCGTATCGGCCGTCGAGGGGGACGGAGAGACGCGAAGGGGAAAGAGAGGATCGGAACGCGATTGGAACCCCTCGGTTCTCTGTTTCAGACGAAGAAGAACAATCCAAATCACATAAAGAGACCGATGAACGCGTTCATGGTGTGGTCGCAAATCGAGCGCAGGAAGATCTGCGAGGTGCAGCCGGACATGCACAACGCGGAGATCAGCAAGAGGCTAGGTAGACGATGGAAAACGCTCGACGAGGCCCAGAGACGTCCGTTCATCGAGGAGGCGGAGAGGCTGAGACAGCTCCACATGGTCGAGTACCCGGATTACAAGTACAGGCCGCGAAAGAAGACGACGAAACCACCTACCGCCTCCTCCAGCTCCCCCATGTCTAGAATGAAGGAGGGCAAAAAGTCACGGAAGTCCTCCCTATCGACGGTGGGGAGCATCTCACCCGCCGGAACGAGATCCGGCCTGACGCGAACCGAGGCCGGAGATTCCTCCGGCTCTGGAGGCGGTGGCAACGGCAGCAGCACCACCACCACCACCACCACCACCACCACCACCACCAACACCAACACCAACACCAACACCACTCCGCTCAAGAGACTGCAGTCCCAGCCGAGCGGCAAGCCGATCTCGAGGTCGAAGGTGCGCCTCGCGCTCGACGAGGAGCGGGCTTCGGCCGATTACGCTCCCGGGCGGCCCATCGTCTCCGCAAAGATACCCAGCAGCCCGTCTTGCCTAGCGCCGGACTCCCCGGAATCGGCCAGCATATACGAGGAGAGCTTTCTCGATTGCGGTCTCGGCGTTACGACGTTTCCGAGATCGCCACCCGCGACCACCGGCAGAATCAAGCGAGAGACGACCAGGACGACGACGACCACGCCGACGACCGCGACGGCGACGAGGATGGAGTACGAGGGAAGCAGGTTCGAACCCAAAGATCGACTTCTCTCCTCCGTCGGTAAGCCGGGGAGTCTGGGCCTGACGAGTGGTTCGGTCGCGGGATACGCGACCTCGTCCGTTCAGTCCGCCGGACGGTACCGAGGTTCTGCCGCCCGGTCGACCGATCGCCGGCGGAGCCACCTCGTCAAGGTGGAACCGCCGTCGTCGTCGACGGTAACGGACCTGGCGGATTCCGATCGAGAAGGAAGGAGGGAACGAAGGACCGGCGACTCGGCGGGGCGCTCCGAGTCCGAGCGTGGGACGAGAAGCGCGGCGGGGGCGGCGACGGGGGCCGAGACCGAAACCGAGACCGAGACGGAGACGGAGACCGAGTCCGAGATGGAGATCGAGAGGACCGACAAGATCCTCGGCGGCCGTGATGCGGGGTGCTCGGAAGAGGCGAGTTCGGGCAGGCCGGGACTCGAGGGATCCGATGGCAGTGACTCGTCGTTGGTCGACGGGCCGATCGTCAGGCTGGAGGAGCCTGGAAGCAATCCGAGCTTGGCCGATCTCTACTCCCTCACGGACCTCCTCCAGATCCAGCCATCGGATTTTAAGATCGATCTCGACATGGAGACGATCGCGACCGACCTCGACACCTTCGAGACTGCCAGCTCGAGCAGCGGATCGCACTTTGAGTTTTCCTGCACTCCGGACGTCACGGATATGCTCTCCAACATCGGCGTCGGTAACGAGTGGGTCAGTTTTTGAGAAACCGCCCGCTCCTTCGGTTTCTCCCCATCCTTTTGTGTCTTTCTACTTGGCCATCCTCGGGGAAATTGCTCGTTCGCGATCCCTTCGAGACAACGACCTCTATAAATAGCGTCCTTTTGTACATGCATTGTAGTATACTAGCGAGGTAAGACTTTATTTTCTTCATTACGTGGAAGACAAAGAGAATCGACGCTCTCTCCCGCGGTGCGGATATCGGCGGGCAGAACGAATATGTCGACGTTAACGGAGATGAAAAACTGGGAGCGTGGAGCGTCGGAGCGCGCACCGTTTCTTTATCGGGACCATGGTACGTGGGATAAGACGAGACGAGAGGAGAATGAGAATGGGAATGGGAACGGGAACGGGAACGGAAAGGGCGACCGGAAGGATAGGGTCGATCGAGAGAATCGTGGCGAGGCTACTACACGCGAGCCCCGTGCATCGAGGCAAATGGCGCGTGGAGCATCCATCGCGCGACCGGCTGCCCGATTCGTCCCTTGACAAACGAGCCACTCTTGCCGAGCGTTGCGTCGAGAGTCCCTCCTGATCGGCGGGGCGGGCTGTGAAAACTTTTGCGCGCGATTCCGACTCGGTCAGCGGTTATAGTCTTTTCCTCGAAATTGCGCCGAATCGACCCAGCTTCGTCCCAGCTTCGTCCCTCTCTGCCGCCGAGGCCACGGAGTCCACCGAGAGGACCGTCGCGGTGACCGGCCTGACCGAGTGTCACGGACGCGCGGAGGGGTTAGGTCGATCCGGAAGGAGAGTGTCGGCGAGGAAGTCCCGTTACCGTAAACTCTAAAGGGATACGCTCCGAGCAACGCGAACGACGCGAAATTCTGATCTCAGCGGTGAAGGAACCGCTTTACGCGACAAAGGATACGCTACTATCCGCGATGCGAAACCTGAACGCTTCGTAAGGATGTAAGAGAGAATCGATCAATATTTTTTCATCGCAGCCTCGCGCTCGCAGGCTCCGTCTCATCGGCCGCGCAGATCGGCACCAACGTTTCGACGGAACCTGGTGAACGCGGCTGGCCCAAGCCACTAACACTTTTCCCCGTTACCTGTTCCCTTTCCCCCCTTCTCACCGTTAACCGAGAAAGAGCAGAGTCTCTGGAAACGTTCTTCTTCTCTGCGTCGAAATCGCCGAGTCGAGAAAGAGGAGAGTGAGTTAGAGGGAACGGCAGAAGGAACGGAGCGTCTCGGAGCGGC
The DNA here is from genome assembly GCA_963989415.1 of Cerceris ruficornis. NCBI lineage: Eukaryota > Metazoa > Arthropoda > Insecta > Hymenoptera > Crabronidae > Cerceris > Cerceris ruficornis. Next base: position 20,783,289 of record OZ022524.1, read on the forward strand.
GGAGCAGCGTTCGTCCTAGTTTTAAGTTTTTCTACTATACGTGATAGAGGAATCAGTTCCGCCAGCGACTAACTATGTATAACGAATGTACATTTGTATCTAGCTCCTCTGTTTATAATACTTATCGCCTTGTTAGTAAGTATTCGATTTGTATCATTTTATATGAATATTATTAAAAAATCATCGAAAAAAGGATGAAATTCTTTTTCTCCCCTCTGCTTTCTCCCCTTTCCCGCTATCCTTTGGCATTTGTCTCCTGGTCGTGCTATTCGCCGAAGGAATTCATCGGAGATCTTCGTCTTTGGTCCCCGCGAGAACTTTGAAGAAAAGGAGAAAGAGGCGGACCGAGAAGAAGAGATAAATACGAGGAGAAAAAGAGTAGACCGAGGCCGCGCGTCACCGATAATAACGCGTAGTTGCTATTAATAAGCGACAACCACTACGAGAAACACCGACGGGCACCGCGAGTCTTTCGGCGAGCGGGTCCGTCTTTCGTGCTTCTGAGAAATCGGCTAGCCTCCGATTTTTCCATTTTCCGACCGGTTCCCGTCTTTCCACAAGTTTGTGCGACCACGCACTCTCTCTCTCTCACTCCCCCACCCTTTCTGCCCCTCTGACCCTCGCTCTCACCCTCACCCTCTCCCGGGCTCGTGCTCGTTACGTTTCGCTTCGGTGGCTCGCGTATCCTACTCTCCCGGTTCTTCTCGACTCGGAGTCTCGGCCTCGCGAAAACTCGAGGCGCTGGGAGAGGAGGTCGCCCGTCCGAGCTTCGAGTGCTCCGCACGATAAACCTTTTGCCGAGGATAAATATTTTTGGCGAGCGCGACTTCTTTTTCGCGGCGCGACGATTGAAATAACAGAGTGGCCGGGCGAGCGGGCGAGCGGGCAGACGAACGGACGGACGAGGGGACGCGCGAGTGGAGCCGTGTTTGCGCCCGATTCCCGATGCGTCGTCGCGTCGACCGCGTCGGAGAAGCGTATTTTTGGCGTTTTCGAATCTAAGATGGAGCCAGCAGGAAATCACGAAAGGCGCAAATTCCTCGGCGACTCTCGCCGTCGATTCGGGGCCGCAGAGCGAGGCGCGCGTTTCTCGATCGATGGCCACGCACGAATCGCCGAACCTCGCCAAACCTCGCAGAGAGTCGGTCCAGGTCGGTTCGCGTCGGTCCTTCTCGGTCCTCGTCGATTCTCTCCCGGATGAACCGTTTCGTTTGTCGGATCTTTGCTTTTCCGTTCGTTGGTCCCGGGGCTGCGGGCTGCTCGAAACGCGGGAGACAGGGAGCCACGGGGCCGCGGAGTCAAGAGAGCGCGTAAAGTCGCGGTTGCTCGTGCGGGCGGGGGCGAGTGAAACGGAGTCGTGGAAGGAGCCGAGTTCGCGGTAAAATAATCGCTCAAGGTCCGCGGTGGCGTTGCACCCGCTCGGCCAGGGCTGCCAACAACCACACTGTTTACATCGCGCTCCGCGACGCCGGCGGAGGGCGGAGGGAAGAGGGTGGACGGCGGAGCGCGATGTGGAAAGGAGTAGAGAGGAGAGGATCGAAGAGGAGCGGAGGGCAGAGTTGCGGGGAGGAGAGGAGTGGAAGGGGGCGAGAGGCTGCCGACGCGGAGAAGCGCGCGGAGGCGCACCGGGCGGAACGAGGGATATCGCTGCTCTTCGTCCGTGACCCCTCGCGATCGCGCGCGCCTCTCTCGAGCCGACTTTCGCGACATCCTTCGCGGCTCGATGCGTCGAGCACGGCTCTCGACGTCCGATGCCGTCGATCGAATCGAATCGAATCGAATCGAATCGAATCGGTTCTTACGCGGATGCCGTTTGCATCGTAGCGGTGACACGTACGATCGACTAGCCGACTAAGCTGCCGGACGATTCCGCCCAAGGTCCCGAGCGCGAATCGCTGGCTCTCGACGAGCCTGATCCGGGATGCTCGGACCTGCCGAATCTTCGAGTCTCGGATTCGTTCCGGCCGCGAGGAAAGCCTCTCGTCGAGCTCGACGATTCTCGCGGTATACTCGGACCGATCGCGAACCGGGGCGTGAACGTAGGAGGGCTGTCGCAACGAATCGGCTCGCAGGCGGTGCCCCAAGACCCCGCGAAGGAGCGACCAGTTTGACGAAAGGAAAAATCGCTTCTCTCGGTCGCGCCGGTTGCGAAAGTCCTGCCGATCGCGAGTCTACGAGCCGCGCGTTTGCCGTCGCGCAGCCCACTTACCGTATCCGCCGAATCGCTCGACGCGTCGATCGGTCGAGCGAAAATTTCCTCGCTCACCGGCGAGTCTGCGGGGAAACTTTTTTTCTTGGAGGCGGCCGATCCCCCCGAAGCAAGAATGGACCGGTCCTTAGACTGTACAGGCACTCTATCCGACGCGGCGGCCAGCAGACGGCAAACGGTGGATGGTGAACGGTGGACAGTGGATGATGGTTAGTGGATGGTGGATGGTAGACGGCAGACGGCGGACGAGCAAGGGCTCTAGGGCGACAGCAGGTCTTCGGAGCTCGCCGCGCGATCGGTGTACGGGGCGCAGCGTTGCTCTCCGGGTTCGTCGATCGTGGAGCAGGCTCGTCATGACTCGCCTCGCCTCGCCTCGCCACGACTCGCTTCGCCTGGCCTCGCCTCGCCTCGCCTCGCCTCGCCTAGCCTCGGACGAGTCGCGTTTCGCGTCGGCTCGGTAAAAGACGGCTCACGGGACGAGAGCGGCGCGGCGGTGAGAAGCACCGCACGAGAGGGATGACCGCTGGCAATCGTGGCCTCCGCCGCGACGTAGAAGAGACGCGGAAAGGCGGAGAGAGAACGGAAGAACAAGAGAGAGAGAGAGCACGTGCAGGCGCGGAGCGTGGGCGCGTGGGTGCGTCGGGAGTCGGAGTTTTAGTCGGAGTTGGAGTTGGAGTTGGAAGTAGAGTCGAGCGAGCAGAGCGGTTGACCGTCGGGTCGCCGACGGGTCAATGTCGTTGGAGTAATTGCTCCTCTTCCTCCTCCGCCTCCACCTCCACCTCCACCTCCACCACCACCACCTCCACCTCCACCGGGTTCTCGCGACTCGTCGTGCAGCGCACCGTGTCCCAGCGTCTCGCGCGACGTCTCTCCGGGCCTCCCACGTTTCTTTCGGGGTTTCGGGGTCTCGCGAGTCGCGAATGCCGCGCTCCGTTCGATCCCTCGCGGGGGAATCGTTGGCTCGCACGATCGGCTCTGCATCGACTCTCCATCGGGAGCCCCGCAGTCTGGGTGCTGCGTTGTCTCGTTATCGCGTCAAGGAGGTAAGACGACTCGTAACGTTGCACGGCTGGCCCGTGGCGTGACTCACGAGCCGTGATTCACGAGAGTCGCGGCGAGTCGAGGTCCTTGTACGCGCGAGTCGAGACCGACCGTCGCGGTTCGGTAGGTGCGGACGCGAGTCCAAGCGCTGCTCGACCGCTTTCCCGTCGACTCGAACCGATTTCAGCTTATTCCAGCCAATTCGAGCCGACTCGCGCTTCGACTTGCAGCTTCCAAAAGGGATGTCGCTTCGATTTGCGAGAGCTCGGAAGCTTGGGAGCTCCTGACACAGAGGGAGGGGCGGGGGGGGGGGGGGGGGGGGCATCGCGGAGACGAAAGACAGGGGTTAGGGAGCTCGAGACACGAGACAAGGAAGCGCGATCCGCGATGACGCCGCGGCTCGGTGGCTCGGTGACTCGGTGACTCGGTGACTCGGTGCCTCCGTGACTCGGTGACGCGGCGATGACGGCCGATTCGAGGTTCCGCTCGAGGACAGGGGCAAAGTGCGAGACGCAATTACAGTGGCTCGGCTTTATCGCTCGTCGTGAATCACTCGGATCGCGCGTTATTGTCTTCCTCGGACGTTGCACGCGCTATCTAGGTTTTTAGGTCTTTCGCCCCGCGCGGAACGTTGAAACGCTCAAACGATCCAGCGCGGTCGCGTTTTTCTCGATAAGAGGAGCCGCGCGCGGCCGATCTCGGACCGCCCTCACTCCCCTCGCTGCTGCTGATTTCGCGGAAGGTTCGATATTATGAATCTTCTCGACGGCGATCGACTCGAGTTGCGATTAGCGAGGTGAAACGTCTCCCGTGACTCGATAGGCCGCCGAGTTCCGAGAATCCTCTATCGGATCGGTTTTTAGCCGCTCCTATCGGCGACCGTCCCTCGCTCTTTCATTCTTTCACTTTCTCCTTCTCGCTTCCCTTCTTCGCTTTCTTCTTCCTACGATCGCCCGCTTCCTTTGCCACGCTACGAGAGCGACTTGTCTCGCGAGCCCGCCGTCTCTTTCCGAGTCCTTCCTTCCTTCCTTCCTTCCGGTCGTTTTCGGCCGAGGCAGTTCCGGGAGAACCTTATCCGACGCGCGCGGCCGTCGATCGTGCCGAGAACGCGGAACGAACTCGAGAACGAGATATTTCCGCGGCTATCGTGCGAGCGCGTCACCGCTGCGGACCGCGGCGCAATTAGTTTTATCAATTAGCCCGAACGATTGCGAAAGCCCGCGTCATCGAGGGCCGCTCGAGCCTCGGCAACGTTGCCCGACCGTGCAGCCACCACGAGGATCGTGCCGAGCGCACAAAGTCCTCGATACCCTCGCCATCGGAAGGATTTTATGCCGTCTTCCGGGTTTTCCATTTACAGGGAGGCGGAACACGTGCGAGTCGCGCGGTCGTGCCAATATCACGGATTGCGCGGGGCGCGTAGCCGTTTTCCAGTACGGACCGTCCAAGGCCGCGTCTCAGAGTCCAACTCCAACTCGATCTCGTACTCGACTCGGCCAGCTGTTGCTCGACGCGAGGATCTCGCGAGCGCACAGACGCACCGACGCAAGTTTTCCGGTTGACCTCGGTATCTTTTCTTTGCGTTTCTTTCTCGTCCGCCGACCTCGGTGCTCCAAACCCCCGATCGTTCGGCTATATTCGCGACGCGGCGGAGAAAACGGAGAGGACGATCCGCCGACAGGCAGGCGAGGTGACGCCGGGAATCGAGAGGACTCCGAGGACGAGGGAGCCATACGAGACGCACGAGACGTCGGGGAAGTCGGGGACGTCGGGCAGGTATCCCGATGGGAAAGGGGAGAACGCTCGGGAAAGGAGAGGCGAGGACGAAAAATAAAAGAATCTCTCGATGGTTTCGGGTTACATGCGCACGGTGGCCCGAGGATGGTCCTACCGGAGCCTGTAATCGACCGAAATCGGTTCGGTTCGGTTCGGTTCGGTCCGGTCCGGTCCGGTTCAGTTTGGTTCGAGGACCTCCTCCCCGCCGTCCATCGAGACGGTCCTTTCCCTCCGGAGTCGGAGCTATGCCCTCGCGTGATACTTTCCGATCTCCGTTCGTCGTGTTTTCAAGGATTTCCCAGTCTCCGCGTCGGGTAGGCTCGAAAACGATCCGCGGCTACGCGAGGCACGTAGCGGATTTTGCTCCCGCGGATGGCCGTCTCTGGAGTCGATCAACGATCGCGCGAACGCTCCGAGATAAGCACGACGCGTTTCACTCCCAACGAAGCTCCGGAACGCCGGAGTGCAAGGAAAACGGTGAGTCGAGACACCGGTGAGTCAGCCGCGACGTTCTACGCGTTTTGTTTCGACTTTATCTTATCGAGCCTGGAGCACCGAACATCGACCGTCGACCGTCGACCGCCGACCGCCCACCGCCGACCGTCCGAAGCTCCGAAGCTCTCCCATCCAAGTAAAAAGGGTCCCCAAACTGGAGACTGCTCTCGAACCTTCTGCCCCACCCTCCTTCTCCTCCCAACGCGTTCGGCCGCCCGTTCGGAGAAGGCGGTGGAATCCAAGGGGACCGCTGTCCGCTTTCCGGTCCCGGTAAATGCGTCTTCGAGCGCGATAGCCGGCGGAAGCGCTGCCAGCGGAAAAGAGGAGCGGCGGGTCGGGGGTGGGAGAGAAACGTTGGAGGGCCCACCGGGCGAACCGATCGTACACCGTAACACGCATAAATTACGATGTAATTACAAGCTCGGCGATCACGATCGTCGGTCAGGATGGCAGACAGATCGGATCTTCGAGATTCCCGAGAGAACGAGAGTGGCGCGGCGATGTGCTGGCGAGGGCGGGGGGAGAAGTGGCGAGCGAGTTGCGAGCGAGTTGCGAGCGAGCTGCGAGCAAGTGGCGAGCGCCCGGGCGTCCGGGCGGTTGGGCGGTCGGGCGGTCGGGCGGCTCGGCAGTCGGGCAGCCGGATGGCTGGGTGGTCGCTCGGCCGGCTGGATCGCTAGACGAGAGGACCGAGAGAGAGAGAGAACGGACGGGGACTGTTGGAGGCTAAGAAACCGAGAAATGAGAGGAAGGTGCGACGCCGAGAACGGTCGAAGAAACGGAAAGAATGCGACGACCACGGTAACTGACGGTAAACCGACCTCGAGACTTTAAGCGTCCGAGGCGCGCAACGCGTCGACCGAGGACCGATCGTAAAATTCAGACGGGGGACTGGCCGACCCCGGTTCTCGCTCGGTCGTCGCGTTTACCGCCGCGCGAGAGCACCCCGCGAGGAAACGATCGCCCCGACCGTAGCCTCGAAATAGTTTGTCGGCAGAGAAGAACGGAGGCCCGAGATACTCTCGGCAGGAGGAAGAGAGAGAGAGAGAGAGAGAGAGTCAAGCCAACTCGCCGGAGCGAATCTCCGGCGCGACCCGAACCCCAAGCGCAGGTCGAGAGCAGCCAGCCGTGCCATCCGCTCCTCGACCCGATTTCCCCGCAGGCCGCAACATCGGCTGCGTTTTCCCCTCCGCTTCGATTCCTCCCCTTCTCGAATCTTTTCGAGCTTGCTACACCATGCTGACCGACGCGAAACCGGGCGGAGAATTTCTCGAAATACGCGAAAAGACGAGCGGCGGATGGGAAACGAGGTTACGCGTCCGGTTGGATCGACCTTATAGCGCTTCGATATTTGCCGGCGTATCGGCGAAAACTGGTCGGTGCAAGTTTTTATGGGTGGCAACGAACTAACCGCGATAGGTCGGGACCGTGGCAGGGATCGCGAGAGATCGCGAGAGATCGCGAGACTCGCGCGATCCTCGGGAATGGCCTTGCCCCTCGAAGACAAGGCCAGAGTTCACCGCCGCGGCGGCCTCCGGCTCCCCTCCCTCGCATTCTCCCCTCTAATCTCCTCTCCTCTCCTCTCCATTCCTCTCTCCCTTTCTTGCACGCGAACCACCTCTAGCCCCGTTTTTCGCCTCTTTTTCTCTCTTTGCTCGAACCGTTCCTCCAAGCCCCAGCTGCGCTCGCCGAGGAACGGGCCGGTTTCGGAGCCTCGTCAATTTTCAGACTCGGAGGCGGTGCGGCCCTCTTGGCGCGCAACTCCGTCGGCGCCCGAGTTTCGGGCTTTCCCGATTACTCCACGGCGACGCGCCTTCCTATATATCGTACCGTGCGTCGCAGTTGCACCGTCGGACGCCGCAAAACGATGAGGACGCGCACCCTTCGACCCGGGAAACGTTCCGGATGATCGCGGAGCAAGTACGAGTCAGAAATTTCGGCGGCGCGTCTTTCGCGAGAGTCGATCCCAACATTTCCCTCGAAATTCCACGAACGGCGTTCAACGTGCAACGCGGAAGATTACGTTTGTCGCGAAACGACCGAGTAAATACGCGGCAGTGAAAGAATCGGTGCGGCTCGGTCTCCTCTCGCTCCCATCCACTCCCGTCGACGGCTTTCTTCGCTTCCCTCGGCGACCTCGGTTCGGCTCTGCGCTCCGTTCCCCGCGACTCGGTCGGCCGCGAGTCAGTTCGGCTCGGCTCGGCCCGGCCCGGCCCGGCTCGGTTCGGCTCGGTTAACACAGGCCCCGCTCGCCCGTCCACCTTTTCTCTCTTGCAGCCGCCTCCCGTCGTTCGTTGCGTCTCCTCCCACCTTCCGTTTCTCTCCGCTCTCGCCATCTCTCGCCTCTTCCATCGTTTCGGTTTATCGCTTGCCCCGGAACGCCTCGCCGTACCTTTCTCCGTCCTTTCCGTTCCCCCTTCTCGGCCAAGTTTCTTCCGAGTTTCGCCGTCCTCGACCGTGGAAAGCTTAAATAGACTAATCGGCCTTACCCGCGAAGACGGGGCGATTTTGACGGCGCGCCTTCGATATCGATCGATAGCGGGTTGCTCTCGGGGCTCACGAGCGGTCGTCGGTTAGAACGCGAATGAAACTTGCAAGCGAGAAATTAAGGAGGCAAGGAAATTCGCAAACGCTGACGCTCGGTGAAATCGGCGAGAGGAATCGGTAGTTGCGTCGCGAGCGGACGAGGTCTGCCGTCCGTAGGGTGGTAGAAAGGGGGAAAAGTAGAAGGAGAAAGAGAACGGCAGGAGAGAGTGGAGAAGGAGAGCCAACGATCGGGATGAAAATGGTTGGCGGCCCGCTAAGCTCGGAGTGATGTGGGAGAGGCGGGAGACGCGAAGCGATATACGACGTTGGCGGAGGATAATGCCGCGATCCGGTTCAGGGGGCAGCCTCGGTGCCTGTCTCAAAACAAGGTCCGGCTGGCCGGCATGGAACCTGCTCGGCTCTGCCGGTCGGCCGATCGACCGACCGACCGATCGACCGACCTACCAACGACGAGATCGTCCCCATAATTTACACGCATCATGACGGCCCGTTCGTCGAATTTTCCTCGCGTCTCCTTTCGCCGAGTCGCGCTCTCGACCCAATTGGCGCGAGCTAGGGACTCGGGAACTTTCGTGAAAAGTCGATCGACGATAAAAGACGCGACGCGTGGTTCGTTGAACGTGTACCGATGGGAGAAGCCGCGAGGAACGCATCGTCGGAGCGAGTAAACTGGTAAACGGGTAAGCGGCAGAGCGGGCGGGAAGGCGAGGTGGCGAGGTGGCGAGGTGGCGTGGAGCCGAGACGAGGAGACGAGGAGGCGAGAAGACGGGCGTGGAAAGAGCAAGAGAATCGGACTACCGGAGAAGGGGGCGAACGAACTCTCGTCCTTCTCGCGAAACCTCGGTCCGCGGCCTCCGCGAAAGGGGATCGGCCCCGACTTTTCACGATGCGCGCGTCTCGCGATCCGAATGGTCGCGTGTAGCGTGAATCGGCCGAAAAGCACGTCGTCGGAACTCACCGGAGCGGAGCGCATCCCGTCGGGATTTCGGACCGATCGACCGAACGGTGCTCCTCGATCCAGAAAGGATTCGTTCGCGGGTACACGGGAAGATGGACTACGGGGGAGGCAGCGCGCATTGGACGAGCCTACAACGAGATGCGTGGCAGAATTTCTTCTCGCTCGGGAATAACCGAGGTCCTCGCCGACGTTCCCCTCGGCGTCCTCGCGTTTCGCCGAGCACTTCTCGGGAGTCGGATATTAATAGTAGGGGCGATTTGCCGGCCGCGGTGAGACAGGAGGATCGTAGAAGCCGGCCGAACGGGGGAAGGGGTAAACGAGTCGAAGGAGCTTTCCTTCGCGGAAAAAGTCTGCTTGGTCGACAATTGGCGAGGCCATGCCGCGGGGGAGTCGCGGAAGAGTACCGGCCGCTGGAGGAGCGCGACCTCGGGCCGACCCGCCGCTCGCCGGACGTTACGCTCCCTCGCTCCTCTTCGCCCATCGAAGATCAATCGAGAGCAGCGGCGTTCCATCAGCGGCGAGGCAACCGGCCGCTGCTTTACGGCTGCCGAAACGCTCGGATCTACGAGCAACTCGGAAGTCCTTCTCGGAAGGAGCATGGGAATGGGGTCGCGTGCTCCGACTCGCGACCTGTGGTCGCCTTGGCTTTGCCGCAAGCTCGGTGAAACCTCTCGCGGTTCCGTGGGTCGGGACGGTCAGGACGGTCGGGGACCGTCGAGACGGTCGGGAGGATTCGGAGAGAGGGAACTCGGTACCGAGAGGCAGGCTGGCCCACGGGAAGCAGACTCCTTCGTCTGGCGGACGAGCGATCAGGTAAGTAGGCATCTACAAAAGTAGACAAAAAGGCAGGTAGAGAGGTAGATGGGCAGAAAACCGGCAGGAAACCGGCAGGTAGGCGGACGAACGAACGAACGAACGAACGAACGAGCGAGCGGAGGAGCGGAGGAGCCCAAGGATCGGCCGGGCGAGCAGGTAGTTGGAAAGACGGGTATTATTAATCTTGAGGTATACTCGGGTCGATTCGTCCCCGGGCTGCCAAATCGGTGCCACGAGAGATCCGGGCTTCGTGGTTTTCGAGAACAGCGCGCGTAAACTGTCTCTGCAGACGGACAATTACGGAAGGGAACCGCGAAAGAGATCGAACGGAGTCGCCCGGTAGAAGCACGTTTTCCCGAGAGGGTAGCAGGGTCGCGGACAAGGGGTCGCGAGAGGACGAAGAAAACGAACCCGATCGGCAATGGGCAACGGGAGACAGGAGACGGGAGACGGTCGGCAGGCTCGGCGGTACCGATGGGAGGGAACCTCGAACGCGAACCGATCGTAAATCTTTGGGGTTCCTCGGTCGAACTGGTTATACAAAATAGGCCTCGCTCGCGGGAGTCGTAGCAGGCTACTTGGAATGCAAAATTCACGAGTCGTCGCGCCAACCGCGAGGATGGCCCATCTTCTTTTCGCCTTTCCAAACATTCAGCGAGGTTCGATCTCTCGAATCGACGAATCGACGAGTCGTCGGCTATCGCGGAGTCGCGAAACCTCCGTCTCGGTCTGCTTCGCGTCCCACCTCTCTCGCGTCTCGGAGAACGGGCACGCGGTCGGAAATGTGCAGAAGCGCCGTTCCGACGGCTCAGGCCGGCAAGGCCGAGCAACGGGGTGAGCGAAACTGGAGGGATCGCAAAAAGATTCGATCCAGAGAGGAACGGACAGACGGAGGGACAGGGAGTTGGCACGTCGGAGAGACGGAGGAGCTCTCTTGTCGAGGCGTTGCTCGGAAGCGGGACGGAAATGCGCGCGCGATTCGCTGGATTTCGAGGACGAAGGAGGAAGCGACGGTGATGGAGGAGCAAAGCCGTAAAGATTTAAAGAGAATCGCCCGCGACTACGGAGACGGAGGGTTAGGGGGATAGGGGGCGATGGGGAGGGAGGGAGAGAATAAGAGAGGGAGAAAGATGGCGAGAAAGAAACGCAGCGAGGACGCGAGTCGCGGTTTTCGGTTCGTATGCGGTTCGTCTAAAAATATAACGGGGTGCGGTCGAGGTGTAACTGGTAAGGTCGCGAGTTCGATCCCCTCGGAGGGAAAACACGGCGCTATTTGTAGAATCGGTCGCGTCCCCGAGGCGGTCGGTTCTCGAGGAGAGTCGCGCCGTAGTTAGGGTTCGGCGGTCGAAGCGCGAGAGAAAAGAGGAGCGCGCCGTTCCGCGGCGCACTTGCAGGGGCTTTGCACCGGCGCGACGGTCCCTCCCCGACCGAGAATCCCCCCCTCCTTCCCCTGCCCCTGTCCCCGCTCCTGCTTTTCGGACGAGGGTCGAAACGTCGCCGTCCGTTCGGAGAATCGGCGGCTCGGTCGGATCGATCGTCCTCGAGTGACTCGGTCTCGCTCGAAGGAAATCCTCCGCGCGACTCGATTCCCCTCTTCCCGCTGGCCCCGGCGTTTCCGGCGCCCTTCGAGAGCCTAAATCACGGGGCTGACACTCGTCGAGCGTAATTGTTATTTCTCCCTCGGCTTTCCTCCCTCGACTTGCTATTCCCGCCTCCTCCTTCGCCCAAACTCTCTCACGCTCGCTGTCTCTCCGTTTCGCCCGTTCCGCGTGTTACAATTTCGGCGACTCGCTCCTTCATCGGTTTCCTCCTTCTGTACTCTCGCCTCGTTCGCCATCCGCCACGGACCTATCGCGTCGAAAATCGCCCCCTCCTCGCCTGTTTCTTCCTCTCTCACGCCCCCGGCATCTAGAGCGGGAGGAACAGAGACGGGGAGGGAACACGACGGCTCGAAGGACGGTGGAAAATTTTCCCGCCGAAATACGGGGAAAGCTCGGAGAAGGACGGTGCCGGGAGGGTCGAGGAGGGGGGGGGGGGGGGGGGGAGGGAGCTGTGAGGGGCTGGCAAAAGGGTGAATCGCTTCCGAACGAGAAGGGTGTCGGGAGAGGACGCCGTTCGGGTCGATCGGCGAAGGGCGACGAGCGGCGGCCCTCGGTTGGAGGAGAGGAACGAAACGGGAATTAGGCGAGATTAACCGGTAGGGCATCGTGACGATTATCGTCGCTTTGCTGCTCGCAAGAGAACGAAAAGGCGCCTTCGATCGGCTCGGTCGTTCTGTCGGTCGAGCAGCTCTCGTCTTTTTGGCGCGGTGCGGCCTCGAGGTAACACGGGGGGAAGCTTCGATCAGGCGGGACGGCGGAGAGAGTGAACTAGGAAGCGACGGAGAATCCAGCGACCTCGAGCACCGACGTTGATACCCGCGACACGATCTCGCGAGGGCCGTTTCCTCGATCGCATGTTAAGCGTCGCGCGAAGGTGAACCGCGCGCGTCTTTCCGCGATGGCGAGCCGTATCGATCTCTCCCGGATCGTCCACGGATACTCTGGGTATCTTGGGTACCTCGGATTCCCGGGGAGCTCGACCGCGGAGGCTCCTCCGTTCCTCGTTCCCCGTGACTCGTGACTCGTAGGGAGCCACGTGTTTCGAAACTGGGTCACGCGAGACAGCGCGCTCGCTTTCCTCTCTAGCCAGCAGCGCGCAGCCTGTTCGACGAGAGACGAGAAACGCGAACGCGAGGGACGCCGCGAAACAGCTCCTCGGATTTATCTCCCCTTCGTTTCGTATCGATCGGTCGGTCGCTCGGTTAGCCTCCACGCTCGATTCTCTCGCGGTGCGCTGCCTCGAGAAAATTATTCGAAAATTCTTAGCGGTTAGCGCACCCCCAACCCCAAGCGGAAACCGTGCAACGGAGGAGGAACGCGGACATCGGATCTCCGGAAACGATCGCCGGAGATTGTCCGTTCCACCGTTCGATCGGTGGAACCGATTCGAGAGAACCTGGACGGAACGAGAGTCGAGAGTCGTTGGTCGGGTAAATCCAGTGACGCGCGATCGCTTCTCGTCGCCTTGCCTTTTCGCAGCGTCCGAACGCGTCGGTCGCGTCGCGGCCGAGATATTTACCGAAGAGACGAGAGCATCAGGGCGGAGTAGGTGGAGGTAGGAAGAGGCAAGAAAAGGTAGGACGAAATAGAGAGAGAGAGAGAAGGGGTTCCTCGCGGTCGCGACGTCGGCGTTTTCGAGAAGGACGGAAGCTAACAATAAGAGAGGCGGCGTATCGCGACGCCGAGGAGACTTTCGCCGTCGCGGCGTTATATTTGTCTAGAATTCTAACGGCGAACCGGCCAAACGAGAAGGAGTTTCCCGATGCGTCACGACTCGCTCGATGCGGAACGAGAGAGCGGCCGACGCGCAATTGCGCGTCGAGAAACCTTCTCCAATCTCCCGATCGATCGCGTCGATCGTTCCTTCGGACGGCTTCGTTTTCAAAATCTCTTCCCGATCCTTCTATCGCTCGATGGCCGGCGAACGATATCGTCCGAGGCCAATAAATCGGGTGCCGCGCTTCAAGAATTGCCCGCTCCTTCGAATCTCGCTTCTCCCGATCCGGCCCTTTTTCCCGAGACGTTTCATCGAGCAAAGGGACGAAACGGTGCCCTTTGAATGGGCCGTCCCAAGGGTTTCGAGTTTCAATGGCCCGTTCGGCTAGCAGGCATAAGCTAGGGACGACCACGACCACGGCGCAAGAAAGCCTTTACGGAAGAAAAAAGGACCGAGGATCGTGGACCGTCCGTGAGAAGAGGCGGAGGGCGGAAAGAAGGATGGAAAGACCGACGTCCTTTGATCGGTCATACGCGCGAAACGGGAACGTTCCCATTTTCATCACTTTCGACGAGACGGGGGAACCGCTGTCTCGTCTCGTCGCGTCGCTTCGGTCTTCCACGGTATTGGGAAAACGGTCGGAGAGAAAGGAGTCGAGAAACCACGATGAGGGTTTCTCGCCCTGTCGTCCCACTCGTCGGGTGGCCGACCCTGAATCTCCGACCTCCATCTTCTACCTTTCCCTCCCGCCCTTCCTCGTGTGTACCGCTCCGCGGCAACGCACTGCCTCGCTCCGCTGCGCGTCGCTCCTCTCCATTTTTTTCCCCTTGGCTCGCGATCAGGGTAGGCCCAAGGGAGCCGACGGAACGAAGAGAGGGACGGATGCGCGAGAGAGCAGAAACCCTCCTCTAGCCTCGCCGACTCTCTCTCTCTCTCTCTCTCTCTCTCAGAAAGCGAGCAACCCAGCAAATTGTACAATCGGAAGCGTCGAGAATGCAAAATTCGCGCTGGCCGGGGCGTAAATCTCGACCGATCTCGGCGATCAGTCGGGACCGTTGAGGCTCGAAGATGGAGCGATTTCCACTTTCAACGGTTCCGGGATAGAATCTCCGGGCTGGGAACCGGACTCTTCTGCGACCTCGCGAACACGAGAGGAGCAAAAGAAAGAAGACGAAATCGTCGGAGGGAATGGATGATTTCGTCGACGGCGAACCGAGCCAGTGGCATCTTTGGCTTCCTATCTTCGAAAGGATCGATCTGCTCGGATACCTGGCCGAATTTCAATCCTACTCTCGCGAGCTACCGCGCGAATCTCGCGGGCCCCGATTAACCTTGAATTCTCGGGCAGAGTTCCTCGAACAGACCTCCCTGCCGGAGCTGTCTACAATTTATACCTGCTCGCGGACTTTTCGGGATGAAATCTCCCCCTCCCGTGTTCCGTCTCTCGCATCAATCGTTCGCCGAGCTACTCGTTATCGGTTCGGTCGGGAAACGCTGTGCGGCTATGCGGTCCAACGACCGAGCAGCTTCACGCGAAACCAAAGTCCGCAAGCACGAAGGAACGAGGGAGAGACATAGGTGGTCGTCTGTTCCGGTCCCGGTGCCGGTCCCGGTCCCGGGTCGGTCCCCGTCTCGGCCTCGGCCTCGGTGTTCCGTCTTTGCGGTCCAGAAGGCTCGGAACCGTCGGCGATAATCGGGCAGATCCTCTCGAATTCTCCGTTACGAATAATAAACTCGCCGACAAAGTGGCCGACCGACCGTCCCATCGGCCGAGAGAGGATCGCCCATAGACGCCTTCCACGAACCGCTTTTTTCCGTTTCGACCTTCCGCGCCGTAAAAGGAGAACCGAGCGTTCTCGAGGAAGGACGGCCGCGAGTTTTACGCAGCAACGATATCGCTCCTTCGTTCCTTTGCTCGACAGCTTTTACGGTTACGATTTCTCCTACAAATCGATCCTTTCCTCTCCTGACCGGGGGAATTCGGCGCCTCCTCCAAATCACCAACGAGTCCTCGAGGACCTCCGAGTCTCCGCGACCCTTCCGAGCGCTCCTGCCTCTTCTTTTCTCCCTCCTTCATCCTCCACCCCCACGTCATCCCTATCTCTCTCTCTCTCTCTCTCTCTCTCGTATCCGACGGCAAAATTCGTCCATCTACGTTCGGAGCCACATTTTGGTGGCAACGAACGTAGCTTATCGAGAGTCGACCTTAGACCCGCTTTTCTTCCTCTCCACCTCCTCCTTCCTTCACCTTTATTCTTTACGCTCATCCTCGAGCACACCTGCTCCGGAATCGTTGGGGAACCGGACCCGAGATCAGCCTCGGCGATTCGTTTGGGGACGAACGAACCGAACGAACGAACGAACGAACGAAAGAGAAAGGATCTTCCTCCACGCGCACCTTCCGGGAAAGATACCTCGTTCGCGACGGACGCGCTCTCTCCGAGGAGTACGGTCCGTTCTCGACTCCCGCGGCTCGGGTGCCACCGTCCCTTTGCTCCTCCAACCTTCCGACGACCTATCCTGCGTTTATCCTTCCTTCGCCCTTTCACCGTTCGTCGACGCAACGCTCTTTTTCTTGCCTGTCCCGCACTGCCCGCCCTCTGCCCCTCCGCCGACCGCTGACGACCATACTTCTGGTCGCGGCGCGCGCTCCGCACCTCTCCGTCTCTCTCGTGTACGTGACCCGTACGGGTGGACGAACGAGAACGTTGACCCATCTTGTGGAGGCACGTTTGCCTCGTGCACGCGCCGTTGCGTCGCTGCGTCGTTGCGCCGCCGACGTCTGCCCTCCTGGCGCGGCCGCCGTCAAAGCTCGTCTCTCGTCTCTCGTCGCTCCTTTCGACCCCCGAACCTCGACCCTCGACCCTCGACCGCGCGTTCCGGAAAAGCTTGCGTCGAGCAAAGAGGAAAAGAGGAAGCAAACCGTTATGTGCATCTACGTTTCCAACTTTTTCCGCTGCACCTTGAGAAACGTTTGCACGTTTGTCCAAAATAGTCGAATCAAATCAGCGCAACGTAGGACTCTAGCGATGACCGGATCTCGCTCTCGTTCTCGCTCTCACTTTCGCTCCCGGAAATACTCCCTCCTTTGGATCACGAGTCGCTCGGGTATTTCTCTCTCGGTGCGGACGTATCCTCGAACCTCTTGCAGCGGCAGGAGTTAAACACCGCGGCTGAACGGGGAGCGGCTTCGTTCTTTCGATCCCGATCGACGGCCTCAACGGATCGCTTGTCGATCGCGAAAGGGACGATTCGAGACCCAAACCCTGCGCAGCGGTAGGGTAGAGCACGTGAAACGACCGAAAATATCGGGCAGCGGCAATACGCTTTTGGTCGTTTCGAAGTTATCCGAGGGAAGCGCGAGCCGGCGAATGGCTCTCGATTTACCGAGTCAGACCCCGTGACGGACGAGCCTCGAGGAATTCGTGGTAAAGCTCGTAAAAACGATTTCGTGGTAAACCCCGGGAAGAGCAGACGAGAAGGTTCAGAAGGGCCGGAAAGCCGTCCGCGAACGGACTGAATTTCCCGTCAGCTCGAACCGAACCAAGTCATTTGCTCATTTCGGCCAACCGCACCTATTTGTAAGCTGAGTAGGGTGCACCGTGTCCTTACATAAGGTCTGGGCCGACCGAGCGGGAAATGAGGAAAGCTGCGCCGATTCTCGTTCCCACTGATCGTCATCGGTCGTCTACGATCGTCATTGATTCTCACCGATCCTCATCGATCCTCCGACCGTTTGAGAAGGAAGGCAGAGCCGAGCCGACAGATCGGTAGCGCCCCCGGCTGTGTGAATATCAAGTTACGATCGAAAGCGCTTCCCTCGATGCCCGGATGGTAAGGAGCAAACTTTCCAACTTCTGTCTGGTGTCGCCTTCGACGTTGACGCTCGGCCGTTTCGTTGGAGCATTTTTCCCGAGGTGCGCGCGACGAAGGACGAAAAAATTCGTCGAATATCTTGTCTCGTGCTTGAAACTCTTGTCGCGCCGAGTTTCAGCGCGGCACGCGAGTTCGAAGGTAAAGAGAAACGCGCGTAAACGTCGTTCGGGCCAACGAACAACGATGGCCTCGGTTTCAGGGCCGTTTCGACTATTATCCGCTTATGCCGACTTACCTTGCCTTCTCTTCCTCTGACTCGCCCCGCTCGGCCAGACCGTAGCGCATCGGCTCGCCTTGTCTCGCCCGCCCCGCCTTCCCTTGCCATGCCATGCCTTGCCATGCCATGCCATGCCTTGCCTTGCCTTGCCTTGCCTTGCCTTGCTTGGCCTTCCCTTGCCATGCCTTGCCTTGCCATGCCATGCCTTGCCATGCCTTGCCTTGCCTTGCCTTGCCTTCCTATTCCCCGCCAGGCCAAACTTCATCAATCCCTATCGAATTTCTGATCGTACCTCACCGCGGCTCTCTTCCCAGAATGTTCGCTCCCATTACCTTCTACGCGAACGTGCATCGTAGAACGCGACGTCCGATACGATCCCTATTCCCTTCCAGCAACCGTCACCTTTCGCTAAACTTCCATTTACCGTTTCGCGATCGTAAAGGACGTACGACGGTGTCCCGATATTATTATCCGGTCTTTTCAAATTCCACTGTAGTAGCATGAGGAAAAGTAGTAGCAGTAGGAGTCTCTGTTGCGTTGTCATCTTTAAAAGTTGTATTTCGCCGATGTAATTTTACGTGGGCATTAATGAAGTGTAACTCTTATGCAGCAATCAATGTCAACGTTGCAGAAGAATATAGTAATTCTACAAAGGCAGACGTTTATTAAATAAATAATTTGTAGTCTGAAAAACACACAATTGTATTTTACGAATATTATATCAATTTCGTTTTCCTCCGGCCATACCAGCCATACAGCGACTCTCTTAAGCCATAAACTATGCGAATGCTGAAAGAGTGGGAACTCGCTGTATTCACGGGGTTCTGGAGCCACTGCTTTCAACGCCATCTAGTTTTTTATAATTTTCTGCACTTTCTCTGGCGGGAAATAACGCCTCAATAAAAAACAAATATTTAAGCAATCGTATCTCGGTTATTTCTCGATCGATTCAGATGCGATTTGATTCAGCATCTTACTTAGCGTCTAAACTATCGATCCACCAATGAAAAATATTGAAACTCTACTCGTTTGCTTGCTGTGAGTAAGTAAGTAAGTGATTCTGAAAAATAAAATCTTTTTTTTTTGCGAAGGCGCGAAAAACTGCGTTAAACAAAGAAAAGGTCATCTGTCTAGCACTTGCAGAAGCCGAGAAAAATGAGAAAATATATTCGATTGTATTTTAAAGTTAAGCCATAAACTATGCGAATGTTAAAACAGCGGAAACTCGATATCTTAAAGGGGTTCTAGAAGAAGCGGTTGTGGCGCCATCTGTCGGATGGGATTCTCCGAAACTCGAAAAACTATTATCTATTTTCTCAGCTTCTACAGGTGCTAGAGGGATGATCTTTTTTTTTAATTAACACGGTTTTCCACGTTCTTTCAGATGATATCTGCCACAAAGTTCCAGCCCTCTTAGAAAAAAGATTCTACTTTTGGAAAATATATACTTACTTATAGCGAGCAAACCAATAGTGTTTCAGCGTTTTCCATCGGTAAATCGATAGCTTAGACTCTAAGTAAGACGCTGAAACAAACGGCATTTAAATCGGTCAAGAAATAAGCGAGACATACAGTGTTGAAATATTTGCCTTTCATCGAGGGGTTAGTTCCCGCCAGAGACAATGCGTATAATTGCAAAAAACTAGATGGCGCTGAGAGCAGTGGCTCCAGAACCCCTTGGAAATAGCGAGGTTCCACTCGTTCAGCAAATCGCATAGTTTATGGCTAAGAGGGTCACTATATGACCGATATGGCCGTCAATTCGATGACGCGTTTATCGTTAGGTAAAGTTTCTCCCACTTGAGCTTGGACCCGCTGGTTCGAATGGTTAGTGTCGTTCGAATCGTTCGGATCTGTTCGAATCTGTTCGAATCTGTTCGAATCACTAGCGAGGTAGAACGGAAACAGCACATTAGATGGGGCTGAAAGGGACCAATCGGAATAGACCACATGGTCGTCGGTCGAGTCGTGTGTCAGGTCGGCGATGTCATCACGGTCAGCGATGAAACATGACTCGCTACGGAGTTCCCGTAGACTTGCGTGAATCGTAGAGTGCGAGAATCTTGGAAGCGGCACGCGATCGAGAGCATGTCTCGGCCGTTGCGGCCGCCGGAACGCATTTACCGAAGGAAACTTGCTGTTCGACCTCGATGGAAAAGATGTCGTACGCGAACGTTCTGTGTCTGTTCGACGATGCAAAGTCCGTTCGTTCGAGGAGTTTGAGGGACGAACGGAAGCATGTACGGCGCGCTATGACACCAAATCGGATAGCCGTCTTTCTCGTGGTAGCATCGGGCATCGCGGTCGCCGTTATCGGGACGCTGCTGTCCCGATACTTGAAAACGTCTCCGAGGCCATCGCCGAGGGACTCGCCAGGTATGGCGCGGGAGAGATTCACGCTATTCTCTGCCACGGCTCCCACCCTGACCGTTGAGCCTCGGTTGATCGGTACATTTTCATCCTTTCCTCAGGCGGAGACTATCGACACGCGTTTATCCCGCTGCCGTCGGAGAGTACGTTGAATGTCTACGACGAGGGTACCCTTGACGTGGCGCTCCCGAGATCTCTGCCGGAACGGACGGCGGGGCGAAGCAGCGCGGCGACCGTGGCGGAGGCTTTGACGTCTCTGCATCTCGCGTTGGAGATGAAATCGGCCGGAAAGGAGAAGAAAGCGGTAAAATTGTTTCAGCACGCGATGGCTCTAGCTCCGCGTCATCCGGACGTATTGAATCTATACGGAGAATTTTTGGAGTACACGCAAAAGGACGTCGTCAAAGCCGACGAGCTTTACGCTCGTGCTCTGTGCTACCAACCCAATCACGAAGGTGCTCTGCTCAATAGTCGAAGAACCGCCCGCGTCGTCGAAGAGCTCGACGAGAGAACTTTGAGGCGTATAGACGAAAAGCGAAACACCTTGTCGGCGATTCCCGACGACAATGTGGCATTGATCCGTGCTAAGAAGGAGGCCTACTTTCAACACATATACCATACCGTCGGCATAGAGGGCAACACCATGAATCTGGCGCAAACCAGAGCGATCGTAGAAACGCGAACCGCGGTCGCCGGTAAGAGTATCGACGAGCATAACGAGATCTTGGGACTGGACTCTGCTATGAAGTACATCAACGCCACTCTGGTGAACAGAGTCGGATCCATTTCTATAAAGGACATACTCGAAATACATATTCGCGTATTGGGTCACGTCGATCCCGTTCACAGCGGGCAGTTTCGGCGCACTCAAGTGTACGTCGGTGGTCACGTTCCTCCTGGCCCGGGAGATATACACTATCTCATGGAAGAATTTGCGCTATGGTTGAACAGCGAAAGCGCCGTTAGGATGCATCCGGTCAGGTAGGTGAAATCTCGTACTGCCAGTCGAGTTTGGTTTTTAACGTGTATCATGCGTTAAGTTGCGTTAAGGTTTCTCCAATATCTTGCGGTATAATGGGCACATTTCACCAGGTACGCAGCCTTGGCGCACTACAAGCTCGTGCACATACATCCGTTCTCCGATGGCAACGGCAGAACGTCTCGTTTGCTCATGAACATGATTCTCATGCAAGCCGGATATCCGCCGGTGATTATACACAAGCGACATCGACACACGTATTACGAAAATCTGCAAATAGCGAATACAGGAGACGTCCGGCCGTTTGTCAGATTCATAGCGGAGTCTACGGAACAGACGTTGGACTTGTTCCTTTGGGCAACCAGCGAATTTTCCAAGCAAGTTCCTGCCCTCGGTCAAGATACTCTGTTTACCGAAAAACCCAACACAATAACTTTGGAGGAAGAAGCCGTTGGAGTGCGGTGAACTCTACTCGGGTAACACATTTATCGCGACATTCAAAAGTATTTTGGTAGACCAAAGAATAGTTGAATAAGTTTTAGCTGGCAGCGCCAGCGGCATTGAATCTACGTCTCACCTTCATCATCGAGAGACTAAATGATCGTCGGTCGGAAGGGCGAAAACGTCTTATCGATCTACCGTTCCAATGGTGGCAATGATAATGAAAAAGGAAATTATGCGTTATACTTGCCACCAAATGGCGGAATAGTTAGATATGCCTCTATAAACTTGCACCGAGAGTCCGGTCGCTGTAGTAAATTCGTCGTCGTCGTCGTCGTCGTTAACCACCGCAGCCGCTTCCGCGGCCGTGGTTGACGAGGGCAAAGCCGTTAAATGCCCCGACAGAGAAGTCTTCCCCGAATTCGCTGGAATAGCGCGATTTCGATCGACAGAACCGTAGAGGAATCTCATGTGCTCGAATCCAGCTACTCGATGACGCGCACAAAACTTTTCTTTACCTCGAACCATGAACCGCCGCTCGCTGCTTGGAATTCAGCGAGCGTCGAAGATCTCAGGCGTAGATGCCTCCTGTTCTCGGTTTGCGTTACCAAGAAACGAAAACCATCGTGACGAGGATGACGGTGGTAGTTTGTCGGATCGACGGCTTTGCGTCTGCATTGTTATTACATGGATAAATATACTTGGACGAATCGTGTTATTAATTATGAAGACAGCAAGCTATCGCATCGTTCGCCTCGCGTCGGACGTCCCGAAACCTCTTATCGATGCTTCCATCGCGTTATATCGTGTTCACCGAAATCGACCAAAGTCAATAGGAATTGAAGGTATTTAAAGGTAAGGATAGGAAGGAAGAGAGGGAGGGGATACAGAGACTGTTGAAATTCGAGCCAAGACTGTGATCCGATTTGGAAGAGAGGAGAGCCGAAAGCTTCGAACGTTGCCGACATCGTGGAATCGAAACTCGCTGGTCGAGTTACGATGGACGTACAATAGAATACGTCTGTATAGATCCATACGTATAAAAATGTACAGATAGAAGCGGCTTTTAATAAACGTGTGATTTTGGAAATCGTAATTTGTGTATTTTCGACGGCCTTATTCCATACAAACTTACGGAAATATACTGGGTGGTATGCTAAACGGACCTGCCATTTCTCACTTTTTAATCGGTTATATACGACACGACTCTCGAAGCATTGGAGCGAAAGGTCTGCCTGAACGTGCAACGAATGCTGCTTTTTCCATTTCTCGCATCTTTCAGGCAGAACGGACAGCCATTTACAATAAATTTAACTTTATCCAACGTGCTCACAGTTGTCTAGCTTGCTCATAAAAAAATAACGGGAGTGCACCGGTGTTCGACGATCGATTCTCCATTTGTAAAACTTGACTCGTGTATCGTTGTCCGTTAAAAAGTCCTACCTAGGTCGATAACGAGAGGCTACATTAGCGATAGCCGGCGATGTATCCCAGAGGATCAAGATTCTTGTTTTTCTCGGGGCCTCAGGATCTTTCGAAGGTGATTTCGAGCGTCCGTGAATAGCGGTGGAACTGTTCTTCCGCCGATATATAAACATTAGTGGCGACTAAGGCAACCTAAAAAGGAATGCCGAACACGAACGATCGGCGATTCGTTATGTTGATGCGGAGATGACTCATTTGAACGCAATCATTTTGAAATGCACTGAATTTTAATATGAATATTATCTGTTTTTGCTGCGGGAGGATCACGACGGAGACGCTCCGCGTTCAGAATATTATTAGCGTCACCGGGAAGATGAAGGATCATTGCTCCTCCAATGCTTTCAATCTCGTCTACTTGTTGGATCTCTGCGATTACAGGAGGGACAATCGTCATTTCGATCGTCTTCGTGGCACTGCGATGTTTCAGCGAAGAGTCGTTGACGGAGACGGAGATTGAGACGAAGGCGGTCGAATGACCGAAAACGCTGTGAATCGTTGAATCGCATCTCGAGGAGGGAAAACATTCCGACGAATGCAATTTCGTTACCTTTCTTTCTTCCTTTCCTCTCTACTTGCCGCCCGAGAGCGAAGCTTTAATTGTATCGCGAGTTACGCGTGCGCGTCATCTTCTGGCTAATCTGTTCCTCCTGCAGAAGTTGTCCGCGAAATTGGCTAACTTGATCCAACGCGGTGGTCACGGTGTCGCGCAGTAGCACCAGCAGCTGCTCCCACTCTTGAGCGTAGGCTGCAACATAGAACATATACCTGCGTTAGCCGGACCAATTCAACGACAGGCGGGAATCTACGCGCGCTCCTTGCCTAAACCTGCGCGAATCGGCATGAATCGGCATGAATCGGCGTGAGTTGTCATGAAACTGCATGAATCGGCGTGAACTGGCAGAAATTTAGACGAGCATGGTCGCGAGTCTGAGTAAAGTCTCGGCGGCGGACGAATCCGCCCACGATCCCCGACCATCCGCGAGAAAAAAGCGTTTCGAGATTGAAAAGCGAGGCTTCCGAGAGTGTCGGCGCGAGACGATATCTCGTTTGACTCGTCTGGCTCGATTGACCGACGAGATCCCCGATTCGATGCTTCAAACGGTTCACCAACGAAACGGAATCGAGCAGACGTCTCCGCCGGCCGGCCTTGTTAGAGGCTACGATTAGTGCGAAGGAAACAATGCCGTTAGAACTAAAGTACATAGATATAACGTTTATTAACAACATTCGATCGAAATGTACATAAAGAAGGGGAGGCGTTCGGAAGCTTCTTTCACCGTGTCGGCGTGAGTTATCGAAATCGGTCGAATGACCGAGGGGCGCTTCGTCGCGGCTCTTTTGCCGTCGATCGCGGCGGTACAAAGAGACAGAGGAACGTAAGAGGAAGGGGATTGGCAATCGATAATCGGTGATGAGGGTCCGATTCGATGTTTGGGTTTACGTGCTTTGCTCAAGATCGGAACAAGAGTTATTATCGAGGATCAATGGGAAGGACGACAAGACAGGCCGGGAGACGCGCGGCAACGTTCCTCCGTATACCCGCGGGAGTCGCGATGAAATTAGTATGTATTATAATGCGTAATATATAATATCTATCATATGGTCTTATGCGTGATACTATCGAATACGGCGCATATGCATTAGTTGAAGCTGCTCGTTTGGTTGTTTAAGCGACTTTGCACGTAGATGGGAATCTGATTATTCGTACCGTCGGAAAATTGCTTTCTCTCACGGAGACGTCTACGCAACGAGAACTTCCTCAGGTCGGTCGAGTCAAACTTTGTTCTTTTCCGTCTCGCATCTGCAAGGGTTCGTATGCCGTTACGATGGGTGTGAAAAAACCGCCCGCCTGCCGATCGAGGCCAAATCTCCAGGCTCGAACCTCGTGTGCAAAAAGAGTCGACGATTTGAGAGCCACGGTCAAGGAAAATTGCTCGGGCATACCGTATTGTGAGATCCTTTTCGTCTTAAAATCTATCGATTACAGTGCTAGAAAACGAAACGTGGCGTGTATAGGAGGCGGACAAGGCGGAAAAGGCGGAGCACACGATACCGAGAAGAATTTTACGTTGACAGAATCGACGCGGGAAGGGTTTGCTCGTTCCTCGTGAGCAGGTAGATGACAGCAACGTACGTTACTGGCAAGAGAGAAAAGAGAAGGAGGTTCCCAAAGAGCGTGCATATCGTGCTCGATAATGTTCGGGTCGGAGATGCGCCGTCGTCGTCGATGGAGACCCACGATCTTTCGCTTGCGTACCTTTCGCCAATCGCCGTTTCCAGGCTTCGTTGCTTCATATTTCGCATCTCCTTCTCTTCTTCCCTATATTTTTCATCTTCATTTTTAATTTCATCTCCATCTTCATCCTTATCTCTGTCTGTGTTTTCGTCCAACCGGAGCCGGCGATAACCGATCGGTTCGATCTTTCCAGTTGCGCGATCGTCTTTCCCGTCCGAAGGCTGGACGAACGATATCTTTTTCGAAGAAAAGATCTTGGTTTTAGCCGTAGCTTTTTTATCGTCGAATGCCTCAAAATTATAATTGAAATTGTTCTTCTCAAAGTTGAGATTATTGCCGGTGGAGAAACGACGACCGGCGCATCTGTTGATTCGACGATCGTCAAACGTGCCGGTCCAATGATATTTTTGCGCTCTCCTTTTACCACCGGTCGACCATCGGCCTCGCCGCGGACGATCGTTCGATGCGCCGTGATGGTCGCTCGATTTAGCTCTGCCGAAGAGGCGCGAAGCTTTCCGCGAGGCCCAGATTTCGTTTTCCTCGCCGTTCCGCGAAGAGGTGGACCCTTTCCTATCTTCGCCGTAGGTCCTCTCCGAATATCCGTCGATACCGTCGCCCTCGTAGTCCTTCCCGGCCTCGTTATCCTCCATGCCGTTTTTTCCGAACACCGTCCTGTTCAACGTCCCATCACCGTCGTCACCTCGATCAAGTTCGTTATCGCTTCCGACATCTTCCTCCCGATTTCGGCTTAACGTGAAGATCGAATTTGCCTTCGTTTTACCGCGCGAATCTGTTGCAAAATGCCACACACATAGCGTTGCTTGAGGTCACGGAAGAGCATGTCAGTCGTTTCCAGTGATTTCAACGAATACCGGACAGCTGTCTTCGAGACTTCCGTATCTCGGATACTCGTTTGCGAGAAAAACTTGCACGTCTAGGTACGTACTTGGATTTCCGAAGACCATACCTGAGCGAACTCTCGCATTATCTTTCGAATCAACGGAAAAAGCAAAATAAGAGCAACAATAGGCGCGGGCGTAAGCCTCTGTGTACTGCAAACGATGCCGCTAGATAGACGATACGGATAAATAGACAGAGAGGCAGACAGATAAATAGATGAACAGCGATAGATGTTGATAATCGCAGATCGAAGAGTTGGACGGCGCGCGAGGGCGCACGAGAGTGTTGGGGGGGGGGGGGGGGGGGGGGGTAATGGTTCAGGATCAAACGGGCGACATGCTCCTTACCTTCTTGGTCATAGTCTACTTCGTGCGTTGCACTGAACACACTGTGCGCCTGACTGAGAAATCTCGTTGTATTGTCCATAACCATTTTGTGCGTGTCTAGGACTTCCTCTTCCATCAATTGCAACGCGGACACCGCCTCGTGGAAAGTGTAGAGATCTTGAGATATCTCACCTTCCTTAAAGACAACGAAGGAAATAAGAAAATGAAAAGTAGCCTACTTGACGAACTCGACGAACTCGACGAACTCGACGAATTCGCCGAATTCAATGCGTCTATCCATAAGACAAATAGGCTCGACTTACGTTAAGAGATCGAAGTTGCGCAAGGTCGCTGTCGGAGAGGACGGTGTTATTCGACTGTTCCTCTATCTTCA
This sequence comes from Cerceris ruficornis, assembly GCA_963989415.1. Lineage (NCBI taxonomy): Eukaryota > Metazoa > Arthropoda > Insecta > Hymenoptera > Crabronidae > Cerceris > Cerceris ruficornis. Next base: position 20,809,670 of record OZ022524.1, read on the forward strand.
AGTTCCGATCATCGTCCGTCGGGGAAGCCTTCGTTTCCGTCGGATCGGTCGCTGCCAACTCCTTGACCCGATCGGCATATCTCAAAGTATTCAGCGAATGTTCGCAGGAGCTCATTCCGGGACTTATCATCGCTATCTACGAAATGACGCAGGCAAAACGGTTAGATGGTCGACCGAGTGCCGTCGATGCTGCCGAAAGCTTCTCGCTTACCATGCACGTCTTTGATTTTTCCCCGATAAAGCTGTCCCTCAGCACCTGGGTTAATTTGCTCGCTCTAAAGGGCAAGTGTGTCCCCTTGCGACTCAAGGCTCGGATACACTCCTTCAGCGCCAACAGCGACTTATTTATCTCGGCGCCTTCCATTCCTATGAGAGAAGTTGTCATTTGCTACAGCCCGACCGAGCTTCGTATTCATCGTTCAAAAGGGATCGAAAGCAGAATAAGAGTAAGAGTAAGAAGAAGAAGAAGAAGAAGAAGAAGAAGAAGAAGAAGAAGAAGAAGAAGAAGAAGAAGAAGAAGAGGAGGAGGAGGAGGACAATATACTCACGAGTCTGCCTATTGGCAGAGGATGTGTCCGCTCCTCTCTCGTTGCCGGCAAGATCGATGAGCGAAAATTTCCCGTGGACCTTGTGAGTGCCCGGTGATCGAGCTATGATCTGAAATACCGCGTGCGATCTAGAAGAGTTTGAGTTGGCGCTGGTCTGTCCGCTAGTTCTGGCGCTATTTCCATGCTGAATGAGCTTCAATACCTCGTCGCAGGTCTCTACGACTTTTTCCGTGAGTCCTACTATTTGAACCTGAAAGGTATTTAAGAGAGCAGGTTAACGAATAGAGGCGATCGGTCGAACGAATCGGACGGTAGAAAAGAGAAGATAAGGAAAGAGAAGAGAAGAGAAGAGATTGGACGCGAAGCGAGGCGAGACGAGAGGAGACGAGGGGCATACCTGCTGCTTCCCATCCTCCAGGACTCGCAATTTCTCCTTGTCCGCCAGAAGATCGAAAACCTTTCCGGAGTATATCTCGAAGAAGCTGGCGGAGATGACGAGATCCAGAGGCCGATACTTGGCCAACTTGAGACACTTGAAGACGTCCTTGGCGACCATGGCGTATATTCCTTTTTTACAGTCTTGGGTCTTTCCATTGAAATCGCCACCCATCGTGTGGGTCTTTCCGCTGCCGGTCTGCCCGTACGCGAAGCAAGTCGCCATTCCACCCTCGAAGATCGTCTGTACCAACGGTTTTGCGGTGTAATTGTAAACGATCTCGTTGTTGCAGGTTTCGTCGAAGGCGTAATCGAATCGGAATATTTGATTCTCGAGATATTTGGTGAGATCGACTTTGGCCTTTGGTTCGTGGACCACCATTTGATCCTTGCTGGGCACGCTGATCACGTCGACTTCTTTGCGAGTCAGCTCCTTCTTGTTCAGCGGACGTTTCCTCACGCACACCGTTATCTGATGATCCTCGACGGGGTCCGTTCCCCGTAGAGGCCTGAATTCCACGTTCTTCCGATAGTCTCTGCAAAGAAACGATGCGTTCGATGAGGTGCGCTCGGCATCGAGGAACGAGCGTCGGACCCGAGGAGCTCGACCTCCGAGAGGACCAACCTTATCATGGCTAGAAACTCCCAATTCGGATTTCCCGGATCTTGATTCATCAGCGCCTCCTTCTCTTCCTTCAGTTCCGCCTGACGCTGTCTCCTCTCCTCTCTGTTCTTCTTCAGCCTCTCGACCTCCTTTACGACGTTGGACCGTCTCGAGCGACCGTTCTCCATTTGCGCCTGCATCTGCTGCTGCTGCTGCTGCTGCTGCTGCTGCTGCTGCTGCTGCTGCTGTTGCTGCTGCAGCTGTTGTTGCTGCTGTTGCTGCTGCTGCTGCTGCTGCTTCTGTTTGGCCTGAACAACCGCGCTCACGTTGAGGGAGGCCGGAGTCGTTGGCGTCAAAGGTATGCTTTCCGTTTCTCTTCGAGCCGTAAGTCCGGTAACGGAATCACCGTGGCCGTTGACGGACGTGGCTGGCGGCATGATATTGGTCGGTCGACCGGCCTGTCTCGGCAACTGTCGATTCGAGCCCGCTGGAAAGAACGTTGGACCGGGAAGTTTTAGAAGAAGTCGTGTCACCGACTACCGTCGAATCCGCCGTATACGGCGACTGAAACTCGTCCTCGTAGTCGGAGTCGGAGTCGCAGTAGATTCGAGCAGTCGAGGATAAACCGTGGCGCGCTCAATTCCCAACGAAAAACGTTACCATCCTCGAGACTCGGCGACGAGATTCGGTCGACGCTGTCCACTCTCCTCCCGTCGGTCGTTTTTATTTTGTTCTTTCTCCCGAAGCAGGAAGCGAACGCGTCGAGTCGCATGTCGCTGGGTCTACGAGTGACTCGAATCCGGGAGCCTCGTCGCGAAGAGGAGCGAGAAAAGCAGAGTGAAAGTAGAGGGGCGAGTAGAGGGAAAGAGGAAAAGGAAGAAAGGGGGTCGAAGCGAGAGAGACGCGGGGTCCTTGCCCTTGTGTCTAGTGGTGGTGCATACGGCGCAGAAACATCGATAGCCGGGAGGCAAGAGCGGAAAACGGAAGAGGGAGGAGGAGGAGGAACAGTCCCGGAGCGGTCGAACTGGCCGGACTTGGCCATCGACTCGGCCATCGTCGACGGTACATGCTCCTCGCAACGTCGAGCCGTCGGATCGATTTATCGAACGGCCGAACGTGCCACGGAGAGCGCGAGGGGGCAGAGAGTCTTTCCCGGACGTAGGAGAACGCGTAGATAAAAAAAAAGAAGGTCGGGGGGACGGTTGACCGTTGGGCGATTCTAGGGACGAGTCGAAGCTACGAGGGGGCGAACGCTAGAATCCGAGGGAGGCACCCTCTTCGCCTCCTTGCGATCCGTTTGGTCGCGGGTAACGTACCTTTCACTGGTATCGATGGCCTGGTGGAATGCTGAAAAGAGAGAAGAAGGTCGTGAGTGTAGCGAAGGTCATCGGTGCGCGACGATACACGGGGGTGTGAAAGCCGGGCGCATCGCAGCACGATATCGAGGGAAAAAGAGAAACCGAGCGAACAACGCCGTCGATCGGTGGGCTCGCGCCTTGCCAAAAACGGAAAGAGGGAACGGGAAGGGGGATTTGCGTGTGTACGTGTGTACGTTCGTGCGTGCGCGCGAGTTTATGTGCGTGTATGTGCGGGTGGATCATCGATGAAAGGGTCGAGGACGGAGAAGAGGCGACGAGCGTAACGCGCGTTACCGATAAAAGAACGAAAGGCGGAAGGACTCGTACAGGGAGCGTTGCGGATGCGAGGCCATTTCTTGCCGCGTGACCGCCGTGTCGTCCGAGAGAGCCCTCCTCTTGGATCTCCGACTCGACGACCCCCTCGTCCTCTTCGCCCGAAGAGTCCTTGTCGGTCGTTCGCGATCGCGTTTGCGGAGCGAGGAGGCGATTGCGATTCGGTAGTTTCGGGGGGTTTGCTTTTCATTGCCGGGGAGCCGGTGATTCCGGGGAGGGGGATCGACGAACGAGATTCGGGAAGAGAGTCGTCGATCGGTAGGTATCGCGAAGTCGCGCGACCATGGGAGATCGTTTTGGGGATTCGATCGGGTTTGGACGGGATCACGAGGTCGTTGATGATCCATCGGCGAACCAAATCCGTGACGACGGACAAGGAGCAGCGTCCATGGAGGAAAAAAGATGCATCGTGTTAGTAGCGAGGATGAGTGCCGAGACAAACGGTCCACCCTCGCGCGGTCGCGCGCAGGTGGACGCGGTCTTGCGCGATCGTACGCGGGTAGAGAGTGGTAAACGCGGGTCGGCGGAGGTCGACGACGATAGACGGCAGGCGCTGCTCGTCTTTTGAGCTATAGCGTCCTCGCGGCCCTTCATACCTACCCTCGCCCTCGAGGAAGACAGCATGTGATTGTTGATCGGGGCCGGCGGAGCCATCGTCTTCTGATCGAGCTCGGGGTTGAGCGCGAGGATCGCTGCGATCTCCACCTAGAGCGAGGAGCAACTTTGAGAGAACCGGACCTCGCTGGAGTCGCCGACGATTCGGCTCCGATCCTCTTACCTCTTTCCCCTTCGTCTCGCCCCTCTCGAACCATTCGACCGTGACGGTGCGTTGTTCCCAGTTTACGCCGGAGACGACCGCCGAATGGACACGACCTGAAACCAGGAGAAAAATCGCTCGATGGGCAAGCTTCTATGGGCTGTCCCGATCGTTTTCCCGTCCACGGAAAAAGTCCCTCGCAAACCTTAATACCAGGTTACGCTCACGGGTGACGCAGAGACGGAGAGACGCAGAAGCGTATCGCCCCGACGAAGATTTTCGCGGATGACGTAAGGCGCGAGGAGACGCGGAGGGAAAGGGGAGAACGGCTCGGAACGACGAGAATCCTCGCGGGCGTCCTTATAAGGCCGCGGCGCCCACGTGCCTGCCGAGACTCGGGAGTGCGCTTTTGGTCACCGTCAGGCCCGTGCACCTTCGAATCTCGGCCGATTCGTCCCGGGCTCGAGAGTGCGACGACCATTCGGGCACGGGGCACGTCCCGTGTGCACCCCTCGTCCGCATGCCTCCACCCCTGCATCCCTGCATCCCTGCATCCCTGCACCACTGTACCGCTGCGGGCCTGCGCGGAACGCGACTCGGGCACTTGTTGCTCTCGACCGCTTCAATCGGGGAGGGAGAATTTTATTTCAGGAATATGCGATTAAAGGAAAGAAGAAAAGAAGGAAAGCAGGATGAAAGGTGGGTAGGCGAGAAGGAATCTCGAATTTCCCGCCACGACAAAAGCGTAAACGTCGCGCGGACCGCTCGATCCTTGGTCGTTAAAAGGCTTACACGGAAAGACGGCAGAACGGCAGAACAGCAGAGCGACGAGCCGGGTAGGCCGCAATCGATCTTGAAAAGAGTCGTTTGCGACTCTCCTTGGATGCGCTAGCGCTGAGGTAACGTCGCTGGAGAGACGTTTTGCCCGAATATGTCTGCCGCTCGTCGACCTTGCCGCGATCGGGCCTCCGAAGGCGCGTCGAGATTTCCTCGCGCGATCTCGCTTCTCTCGCTTCTGACGTTGCTCGTCCGAAGACGAGAGACCCAAGGAATCTCCGTTGTCGCTCTAACGAGTCGAGAACGAATCTCACGAGCGACGAAACCGGCCGCTGCTGGCAAATTCGCGGGGAACACGGCCAAGGAAAAAGCGCGTACCGCGGCATCTGGAGCGCGACCAACGACGATTAATCACGATTAACGACGATTAACCGCGACCTATAGCGCAATAGAGCCGCGGACGGCCGCGATGCTTCTCGTCCCGATCTCGTTCCATGGTACCGGAACGGACTCCTCGTTGGTAAAGAGAGATCCGTTATCCGCTGGCTTGCAACGTCGCGCTAAATTTCTTCGGGGGGGGGGGGGGGGGAGAAAACAAATAAATACCGAAGGACGATTGGACGCGAGGCGGGTGGAAATGCGAGGCCAGAGGGGAATATCGAAAAATGTGAGGGAAGAAATTCTTTCGGAACGCCAGGATACGCGAGAGCGAATCGAGAGGAACGAGGAGTCGACGATACGTTGAGTAGCCGACGACGAGTGGCCCACGCGGAAACGGCGTACCTCGAGCGACCGAGATCGGCCCGACGTGCTGTGCCGGGAGAAGAGCAAGACGGATCGGTCGGCGTCCCGGAGGCGCTCGCGAAAATTGGAAAAACGGGAAAAGTCGGAAAAATGGGGCAAATAGGCAAGAGCCGGCTCGTGGAGTCTCAAACGGGTCGTCGTCGGCCTCTCTAAATCGCGGCGAGCCTCCCCGAGCGTCTCCGAGTATCCACGAGGCTCCCTCGGCGGGCCGTCGGACTGTGCTCTTCAACCGCCCATCGCTGCCAACCGCCGTTAACCGCTGACGATCGCTGCCAACCGCTGGTAGCGAATCCGAGGCCACCTCTCTCACCCCTCAAACCCCTCCCACCCTCCCGCCGGCCCGGCCCGCCCCGCACCACACCGCTGCGCTCCCCCTGGCCAACACGGTACAGCAAGCACCCCTTTCGCTCCTCATGCCCGTTCGGCAGCAAACCGTCGAAACTGCTAAAAATATTCTCGCGCAAATTTACTCACCGTCGGTCCTCTTGATATTTATGCTGTAGCCGGTCTCGATGTTGCACATACCGTGATCCATGGTCATTTAGTCGATCTTTCGTCTCGTAGTCGGCGCAAAGTGCCCGGCTCGTATCCGGATCGTGGAACGACGGTCCCGTGGTCGACGCGAGAGAAACGAACGATTCGAGGAGATAGCTTGGAGAACGAAAGATATCGGGAAGAAGGAAGTCCGTGCGGAGACCGCGATCGCGAGACCGTCGAATCCGACCGTTGACAGTTACGAAGGTAGCCGTATATTTAAAATCTCGCGGCGGGGCACCCGTCCCCCGTCCTCTTCGCCGTCGCTGTCGCTGTCGCAGTGCCCGTTGCAGTGACCGATGTCGTCCGCGTTGCTCTTTTCCTTCTCGCCGGTGCCGCGCCGTCGTTGTCGTTGCCGTTGTCCTTTCCTACCGCGGCTGCCTTCGAGTTCAACGTTACAGTTGCCGTAGCCGTTACCCTCGAATTCGCCGTTGCCGTCCCTGTCGTCGTCGTCGTCGTCGTCGTCGTTGCGTTGTCGGTCCGAGAAGGCACGCCCGATATTCCGGTTCTCGGTGCAACGATGGATCGCGTATCGCGTGCAGTGGCCCTGCCCTTTTCGATGAACTTAAACACACGCCGAGGCAACGATCAAACGACTCGAAATTACGTCGAAAGCGCGTCGGATATCGCGAAGGAGACGTTTCGTTTCGTACCGGGATACTGCCAGTGTCCGTTATTGACAACGGAAGAACTGCGAGCGCCAACTTTCGGTCGAGGCGACCACGGCGACATCTGTCGTGGAGTTTCTCCTCGGAGCATCGAGGGCCGATGAGATGGCATCGCGTCGCCATCTGTCGGCGCGGCGTTTCGCTCTTTCCTCCGCTTCGGTCGACTCGATCGGCTCGATCGACCTCGACGGCCCGGGTAGCGCGGCACGATACGGCGCGAGATGGTGAAACGAACAAAGCAAGTTTCGTTGCGACGATCGCGTCGTAGGCGAACCGTCGAGTTTATTCGCAAAAAATGGGCAAGGGTCGAAGCGAAAAAGGAGAGAATCGTTCGGTGAGAACGGTCGCCGTTCACTTCTCGCTCGAAGCGGCGGCTTCCTGCACGCACGACCTTAATTCTTCCAGATCGACGCGAGGCTGCTTCGTGTTCTCCGTGATGGCACGTTCGAGGATGGTCCAAGCTCTGAAAGGGCAAACGGGGCAATTTGCCGCGTCTATCGTCGATTTGGAGATTCAAGAGGACCGGGCGGATCGGACGGTCGATCGTACCTGCCGGCGAGCTCGGAGTCCGGCAACGGCGACGGAGCGTCACCTAGTTTAATCCTCTCGTACACCTCGAGGCTGCGTCGGATGACATCCTCGTCGAGACCCACGCTTCTCGCGACGGAGTGTGCGAAACTGCGCGTCGCGATTCCGCCGACGACTCGAAAGAGAAAGGAGATCGATTCGTCCTCGTTGACCAGATACTCGAAGGTCTGAAAGCCGGAAGAAGACGGATCGTCGGTGGAAAGCGTGGGAAGCCCCGTCGTCCGTCTCTCCTTGTCACCTGTGCCTCGACTAATGGCGCTCCGTGAGCCGCCAACGCAGCTACGCCGTGAATGTGCGTGCTGACAAAGACGCGCGGACACCTTTCTTTCCCTAGTTCCGCGAATTCGTCGATAACGGCCGCGAGTAGGGAGCTGCCGCTCGTCTCGGAAGTGCCCCTGCCGAACTCGTCTATCAGGACGAGGGAGTCGGCCGTGGAGGCGCGCACTGCCACGTTTATCTGAAAGAATCGTCCCGTTGGTAGGCCGCTGAAAGAGTCCTTGGGCCGCATCGGCTCGTTCCCGTGGCTCTCACCTGACGAAGATCTTGCAGAAAGGAACTTGCGCTCAGGACTATGCTTCCCGTATTCGGCATTTGGGTAAAGATCCGGTCCACGAGACCTATCGTCGCCGACCTCGCCGGCACGTAAGAGCCCAAGTGAGCCATGAAGACTATCAGACCTATCTGCTTGAGGTAGATGCTCTTTCCGCAGGAATTCGGCCCCGTTACGATCTTCAGGAGGGCTGCCTCGCCCCCGCAACTCACGTCGTTCGGGACGAACGACGTCAGGCACTCTTGCAGCGGGTGCCGTCCTCCCTTCACCTCCAACGTCCTCGAACGAAGGATCCTCGGTCTGACGTATTCGTGATCGCGAGCTACCGCCGCGAAGGCCAACATCCTGAAAGAGGGGCAGAGACAGTGGATAGAGATATGGGCGAGCCACGCGGGCTGGCGGGGTCGCTTCGAAGGGTCTACGTAAGCGTACGCACGTGTCCAGCTCGGCGCAGAGTCGCAGGCTCTTCAAAATCGGCTCGACGTGCTTGTTGACGTATCGCGTCAATTTCGAGAGAATCAAGCTTTTCCGCTTGCCTATCTTCAACATAACGTCCCCTATCGTGTCGTCCAACTCTGTGCGCGGAACATCGGTCGGTCGATGAGAACGGAGGATCGAGACGGAGAAACGACTCAAAGGGGGGGGGGGGGGGGGGGGACTGTACGAACCTCTCGCGGAGGGACTCTTGTAGTATTTCGAGCCGTTGATCGTAAACTTGAACTCGAGGCCGGGGAAGGAGGCGCCGACCGGTGGCTCGGGGTGGCAGTCGTTTATCGCCAGAAGATAGCCGATGTTCGGCAGGTAGACCATGCTGCATCCTCTCACCGAGCTCGGGAGGTGTTGCCGCATGTCCCTCTCCGCTGTTTCCGTGAGGAGTCTCGGAAGGGCGGCCTTAGCGTGCGTCACTGCGACCGAAGAGGGAGCCCCAGGCTTACAATTGGGGAGCATCGGCGGGAAGCCTACGGTGGCATCCTTCGAGATCGTTTCGATCGCGCCTCGAGCCCTCTAACCATCGGCACTTACGCTCGTCGAGCAGAGGATCGACGTTCGGCTTCACCGCGAACACGTTGTCCCGTCTGCCGGTCTCAAAGTCTATCGCGTATTCCAGAAAATACTTGACGTATCGCGTTTCGTCGGTGACGCTGTCGAAGATTTTTCGAAAGAGGTCGATCTTCCCAGCGTGTCCCTCGCAGACGTCCGCGATGTCGATAAGGCGCGAAACGGTCTGCCGAGGTGCACGAGGTGGCCGAAGAGACAAGGGACGGTAAGGAACGTGAGAGAACGCAAAAGAACGTTTCGTTGTCGTTGCATCGGAGATCGGTACCTTGTGCAGACTCCACCAGTCGGAAGGTCTCGCGCGGCTTCCCGAATCGCTGCCGAAGATGGCGCCGGTCGGTCGGCGCACATCTCGCAGGGAGGACGAGAACTTGTCGGCGATGGCTCGATTCTCCGGATCGGTCAGGAACTCGACGGCGTCGAGTCTTTCCTCGAGAACGGTCGGGTCTCTCGTTGGCCGGTGCAGCAGCTTCCTGCCTCGAAAGCGGAGAAAATGCTGTCCCGTTCGACGAAGGCTGCCCGCAATGAAACGAGAACTCACCACAAAAAGTGTGCTCCGGGTCGGGATTGGCAACGATTGAGGAAGGAGAGGAGGCAGAATCCGCGCGGTGGCGCGTTCTCGTAGCCCATCTCGAAGAGACCCGGATGAATCTCCGGGCGCAGGATATCTAGGGTCTTGTACGCGTCCTCGTCGACCGCCACGAGATCTCGACTGTAACCGGGGTTTTCGACCCAGCCGGCTGACAGAGGCACGGCCGAGTTCGCTGGCCAAAGCTAGAGATCCGCATACTTACAGGGTGAAGTGTTGGAGAGAGAGGAAGGCGGGCTCCCCGGTGAGACGAAGGGCGATGGCGTTCCAGTTTTGATCGAGGAAGAGCAGGAGGGAGCCAAGAGCGTGTATCATGGCGCGATGCTTGAAGTTTACGAGGGTACCTAGAAAGGCGAACCTCTCGCGAGCGGTGAGGCTCTCCGGCTCGTATCGAAGTCGCAGACATCTCGCCCGGTGGTAGCAGCGCTCGTAACCGTGCTCCCTCGCTGACAGGATCCTCAGGGACGGCCGAATCGCCGCTTCATCCCGGCAATCCTCCCCGACGATCAGTTCCTTCAGGAGATTCGCGAAGACCCTCGAGCCTCCGGCGACCGCGACGAGGTAGCGCGGCCGACACTCCCGGTACAGGGCTCTCGTCGCGTCGAACCGATCCGTCTCCTCCCTCAGATCCTCCATGGCGAACAGTTCCGACCTCCCGACGTCATAGTACGCCGCGCCGAGACAATTCTTCCACCAAATCAGCGAAAGAACGATCTGTCGAACGAGAGAGATCGAAACGTCCGTCTGTGCGCGGGACCCCCTTTTCCGGCCGCTCCAACCTACCTCCTCCGCGACGTCATTGACGATCTCCTCGGAACCGACCGGAATCCCGGACGTCATGGCGTGCCCCTGCTCCTTCGAGACGGGCGCCGCCGAAGTTCCGAGGGCCCGGGGGACCTGGGATCTTTCGTCCTCGTCGCCGCTGCTCTCGGACAGCAGCGATTCGAATTCCGAGCGTCTCGAAACAAGAGGGAGAGAGAGATGCAGAGTGGAAAATATTCCCGATGAATTTTCGTCGACGGAACGAGGGAGGGGGTGGGGGGGGGGGGGGGGGGGCAGAGAGAGAGCGAGAAACACGGCACGCTTACAGGACGTTCTCCGGCGGTTTCGCGCGACAGCCAGACGCGTCTCGCCGGATTTCACGTACGATTCGATGTATATCCATTTTCGCGGCAAATGAAAACTCTTTCGGCGTTAGACGGTCGCGCGATCCGATTCCGGTAGAGTGCGCTACAGTTCGCCAGAGGGCGCTCGAGTAGGGCGCGATCGAACAAAAACAGGATATGAGACCTAATGCTTTATTCCGCTATGTTACACATATATACATGCATAAATACATACGTTCATGGGCATACACGCGACAGACGCGCGAGCGAACGTAACTGTCTTTACATAATTACAAGGCAAAAGGTTGCCAAAATTTTCGGAAGAACGTGGAGGAACGTCGCGTCGGGGAATGTCATCTCTCCAGACATTCGACCCCGTCGAACGTAGCCGGCTAAATTGGAATTGCCGGAAGCGAGCGGGGGTCGAAGAGGATTGGCCGATACGTCTTCTCTCTGACGAAAGGCCGCACGGCGTTGAGGAAGAAGCGGTTGCCGACGCGAAACCGTCCCTCCGGCCGATCCGTCGGCGCCGCGTCTCTCATCCTCTCCGCCTCGACTCGCGGGAGCTCCGCCACCTCGGCGTCCACCCTCGAAAGTCCGACGTCGCCGCTCCTTTCCGGGCTCTCCGACCTGTGTGCGTTTCGTTCGATCTTCCCAATATACATACGTCTCTCCGACTCTCCGAGTCTCCTTCGCTTCGCTCAGGGCTTTGGGGCGGAATCGATCTCGGAAACGGGAGAATGGCGTGGACTCGGCGTTCGCGACGGATCGTAAGGACCGCCGAAATGGTCAGGCGTCGGCGTTCTGAATGTTTTTGCAAACCCATGCGCCGCTACCGAAGCACCGGGGCGAGAAGAAGGAGAAGGCCGGCTAATTTAAAGGAAGCGTCGTTAGATGACTAGAGGCGTTAGCGGACTACTTTGCTCGTGGCGATCTCGATACCTGCGCAAAATACAGCAAGGGGGGCAACGATTAACGAGGATTCGGCGGTTGGGAGCGGAGGTGTCGGTTCGAGAAGGGGAGGGGAGGGGAGGGGAGGGGAGGGGAGGAGAAGCGAAGGGTCGTGACATCGTACGTACCTGGAAGGGGCGAGGTTGCTCCTGCTTCCGTTTTGCCTGGATCGCGGCCTCGCGTTTGGCTGGGAGATCTCGCTGTCGCTGCTGGCCAAGGAGGATCTGATCGGCGGGACGCCGCCGTGCGCGAACTCCTTCCTGCGCGAAGGGGCGAGAGAGGGCCGTGAGTGACTCGCGACGATCGCGATCGGAGGACGAGGCGAGTCGAGGCGAGGCCGTTACCTGTAATCCTCGGACTTGGGAGTGACGTTGGTGGTTGCCGAGGTTGCCGAGGTTGCCGGCTTCTCGGAGGGTGCGCCGACGTCGACGAAACCCGAAGAACTCTTGGGTATATCGCAAACGACTTTGGGATGGACGGTGGTCTGCCTCGAATCGAGATGAGAGGCTGCGTCGGGCGACCAGTCGTAATAGTCGGGACGACACAGTCGAGGGTCGCTACGCGGCCGACGATGCCGCTGGGGAGATCCCGCGGGGAAGTTTCCTTGGGGCATCGATGTCGGCGAGGAGCCCGCGGAGGATGGCGCTCCGTCCGGATCGGCGCGGGAGACCCGCGCCATCTCCCACTCGACGGGTAGGCTGCTGCAACGCAAACGGATCGAGTCAGGAGGGAAGCTTTCCGACCTCGGGGAGCGCCGCCGGTCGAAACGTCTTACTCGAGCCTCTCCTCCATGCTGTAGAGTCGCAGCTGTTGCCTGATGTTGGCCTTTTCCCTTGCCCGTTTCCGCTGAAACTCTTCCTCGACCTTGCGCATCGCCTCGAGCTCGCCCCTCCTCTGACGCTCCCTCGCCTCGGCTTCCCGCGACAGCTTCTCCGCCAACCTGCGCCGCTCTATCTGTCGCACCGTCGACTGAAACGCGAAACGTTTCGCCCTCGAGTCGGTCTTTGGTCGCGCCTGCGTCTCCTTCGCCGTCTTCGCCTCCCTCGGGTCCGTTCGTTCCGAACCCCGTCGCCCGGCCGTCGACGATTCGCTCCTCCGTCCGATCTCGGTCGACGCGTCGCGGCGCCTGCCAAAAACGGAGAATCTCTCTGCTGCCGTCCGACTCCTCGAGTCGCCGAAGCCTTTCCTCGTCGATTCTACGCGATCGTCGAACGAGGATGATCGGCGCTTCGAAGGATTATCCCGCGGTTTCGCGTCGCGCCTGCCCGAGATTCCCGCTCCTTCCACATTCGCCGAGACCGGAGCCCCCTCCGCGCTCGAGGTCCACGTCCGAGTCTCTTCCGCGTCGTTCGACCGAGGCAGGTAGATGACGTGTCCGCCCGCGGCCAGGTACGAGAAGGACGGTGGCTTCATGATTCTGGGGAATCCTTTGCCCGTTCCCTTGTCATCGTCATCGGCGTCATCATCGTCGTCGTCGTTGTCGTCGTCGTCATCGTCGTCGTCGTCGTCGTCGTCATCGTCGGCATCGCGATCGCCGTCGTCGTCGTCGGCATCGCGATCGCCGTCGTCGTCCTCTCCGTCGAGGTCTCTGACGTTGTCGTCGCGGTGATCGTCCGGATCGAAGGAGGGAGGCCAGGCGGAGGAGGAGGCTGGGGCCGATCGAAGGAGACGAGAACGCTGCAAGGAAGTGGGCGCGCTCGTCGAGAGCACCCAGTTGTCGTCCAGGAGGTCCCGAACGAGGGGAGGATTTCTCCGCGAATCGAGCGGGGCTGATCGAGGAGTCGTCAAGGCCGACTCGTCGAACCTGCGGAGAGAGCCGAAGGCGGAAGCTTCGGTGGATCCGAAGAGGCACAGCCTGCCGTCGTCGCGCGGCAAAGACAGGGAAAAGACGTGGGCCCGAGGAGGATAGCCGATCGGCGGCGGGGGAGGAGAGTCGAGACCGGCATCGCTGCTCGATTCCTCCCCCAAGTCCTGCTGCGGCGTCCAGGTCGGCCTGGAGAGATCGGCCCTCGGCCGACCAAGGGCGCTCGCGTCGAGGGAGTCCTCGTTGGGTGCTCCGGCATCGCCCGATATCCCGGAGTCGGCAGACTTGTCGTGAGAGCTTCGGGGTCCGAGGTTGCCGAGGGGACCCAGGGGAAGGAGGATCATCGCGGGCGCCGGCGTCGCTGGCAAGGGCGGCAACGAGGTCGGGAGAGAAGTCGGCGGGGGCGGAGGTGGTAGCGGGGGCCTCGACAGTCGCTCTATTCGTTCCTCCACGGTCACCTGCAACAGGAGTCCCAAGATCGAAGCTTACCGTCCGCTCGGTTCCACCGGCCCCACCGGCCCCACCGGCGTCCCTCTCGCGGCTCGATCGTCGCGGATCGTCGGGCAAACGTACCGGCGTCTCCTCGCTGGCGACGCTGCCGGCGGCTGGAACGGACGTCTCCACGGCGGAGAGCAGCCTCCATGCCGCGGAGGGAGAAAATCGCGGAATCTCGAGCCGTTTCTTCGGCAACGTCGGCCGCAGCTTGAGCGAGATGTCTTCCGGGCCGGGTCGCTCCTAAAAGTGAGAACGGAGGAGACGCTGGCGACGTCGATTCGAGGGGACGGTTCAACGAGGGAGAGCAAGGGGACACTCACGTCGTCGGCTTCCTCGGCGTCCTCGGCGTCCTCGGCGAGTTCCGTCGGCGGCGCGGCGACGATCTCTCCCGATTCGGGAAGGGCCGCGTCTACGCCGGGTGGAAGCTCGTTCATGCCGAAGTAGAACGTCTTCGGGGCCGTTCTCTCCGGAGAGGCCAGTCTACGACGGAGAACGGACGATAGAGGAACGAGCGGGTCGACTCCCGCTGAGGGGAGGAGAGCGACCGAAAAAGGTGGGCCGGACTTACCCGCGAATCGCGCGCCACTCAACCTCGCGTCTCTCCGTGGCCTTGGCTTCCCCGAGGAGATTGTTCCTCGGTCTCGTTTCCGTTCCCGTTCCCGCTCCCGTTCCCGACGAGTTTGCCCAATTCCGATCGACGAGAGGTCTCGATCGATCGGCAACCGGGTCCCCGATGAGATCGGCCCCGCGTCGGCGGGGAGCCGAGTTCTCCTTGTCGGCGGCAATGGGCCGAACGTTGGACGGCGGGCACGGAGAGGACGGAGGCCCGGGGACCCTTGCGGTCGTCCAACCCGCGACTCTGTCGTCCCTCTCCGCGGGAGCGGTGGCCCGATCGGCCGCGATCTCGGGCCGACGTTCCTCGAGGGGACGGCCCGCTCGGTCGCTCGTTGAAACCTCGCTCGTCGAGGCCTTCCCAGCGAATTCGAGCTTGTCGCGCACCCTCTTGGCGACGCGAATCAGCTCGGCGCGAAACTCGGGGCTGCTCATGCTCCTCCGAAGGGTGTCGTTGCCCTTGCCAACTCCGGGACGGTCTCGCTCGAGCCGCTCCTTTCGAGCTTCCTCGGTCGCCTCGGTCGCCTCGGCCGCCTCGTCCCCCACAGTTTCCTCGGCCGAACGGCAACTTACCCGCGGCTTCTTCGACTCGGCTCGCGTCTTAAAGAGGCGGGACCTTCTCGGGGGAGCGCAGAGTGCTTCCTCGAGCCGGGCCGATCGGGCCTCGACGGGACGACGGGCCCTCGGGCATCGCGGACACCGCGATTCTCGTGGCTCGCGCATATCGGATGACTCGATCCGTCTCTCCTCGGCGACGAGGCCGCGAAGGTGAGCGCCGTGTGGCGGCGGAGGCGGCGCCGGAGCCCGGTACTTTTTTCGCACGTTGTATCTGCACGGACGGTCTCGCGATTCCCCCTCGATTCTCTGGTCGGTGAGGCACACATCTCCGTCCACGACGTCGCCGGCACCGCCACCATATCGCAGATCGGGTTCGCTGCCGAATCTCTCGAGGCTCGAACGCGCTCCGTCAAATTCCGTAGGCCCGACCGCACGATCCGAGCGGTCCGAGCGGTCCGAGCGGTAGTGACGGCACGGTCGGTCGATCTTCCTCGGTCGGAGCTCGCAGACGCCGCTCGAGGCCGAGGTGCTTCTGCCCCGGAAGAGGCCCTGCTGAAAGAACGAGCGGTAAAAGAGGAGTGGAACGGAGGCCGCGCTGCGGACCGAAGAGGAGGAGGCGGAGGAGGAAGAGCAAATTACCTTGTCGAGATCGTGAGGCAGGGTGCTCACCGACGACGGTCTCCGGCCGCTGATGGTTCCTCCTCTGTGAATGATGCTACCGTTGTTGGTCGGGCGCAGCCGTCGATTGGGCGGTTCCGGGAAGACCTTGCGGGCCGCCGGGCGATCGCGAGGGAAGGACCGCGTCCAGCCGCGGTCCGACTCGGAGTCCGGGGACGCTCCACCGAGGGCCGATCGGCCGGCCTGGCCCGATCGCTGGGAGCTGCTGCCGTTGTTGCCCATTCCGCCGATCGTCGTCTCCTCTCGTCTCGCCGAGTTCGAGTTCGAGTTCGAGTTCTCTATCTCTATCTTCCGGCCGAGAGGCGCGCTCGACCCTCCATGGCTCTCCTGCGCGCACCGACGGATCGTCCGTTAAAGGCGGTCAATGACGCTCGAAACTGGAGCGGCTCTGCCCTCGGGGCCGCGGGCTCCGTTACCGCTGTCCGGGCTCGCCTCGCGACTCGATCGTAGCGCGAGGTCGGGGGTGAATCGCGAGAGCGCGACACGGCGAAAGGAGTAGGCCCGAGAGAGGCCGGAGCGGGGCCCCGCCAATGGCTGGGAAAAATCTCCGGCCCGAGAGCCGCCGAGGAGACGTTTCTCACAGTTTCTCCCCGATTACGATCTCCGGCGACGTAGAGACAAAGGCACGTCTCGCGGTTCGGCCGCGGAAGGAGCAAAACGTTCTCCCTCGGGTTGCCGGCTCGCAGGGACCGGGAAAGCCGAGCCATCGTGGCGATCGGGAAACATTCGGCTCTCGAGCCGAGAATTCGGAGACTTGGAGCTCCTCTTCGTCGCCGTTGAACGCGTCGTTACGCAAGTAGGCGAGGAGAAAGTCGGCGGCAAAGC
Source organism: Cerceris ruficornis (assembly GCA_963989415.1). NCBI lineage: Eukaryota > Metazoa > Arthropoda > Insecta > Hymenoptera > Crabronidae > Cerceris > Cerceris ruficornis. Next base: position 20,826,300 of record OZ022524.1, read on the forward strand.
CGCGAGCGGTCTCTTGGATTTTCACCGACGACCGCCTCGGGCTACGCGGGGCGACGTAGCCGGAACATCCGACGATCGGAGATCGAATCGACGACAAGACAAAACGGACGAATCCTCCGCTCACTCTTCTCTCTTATTCCGACGGCAACCGACCGGGTTGCTCGAAATCGACGATACGGCAACGGTAGAGCTGCGGTGGTCGATTCATCGAGGGGGTCGGGCAACCGACTGTGCAGCCGTTCCTTGCTCGGAGAGTGAAAGTCGCCTACGGCATTTGCGGTACGGAGCGGAAAGTCGACGACCGAAAATTCGAAGAATGAAAACGGCAAGGTCGTGCCCGCCGTGCCTCCTTCGAATCGATCGGAAGGAGCTCGCGAGTCGATGTCGGTGACGTACGCTTTCTCCACGGGGGAGGACGTTCGGCCGAGTATTCCGTGACGAGCGTCGACCGTGCGTACGGTCGTTTTACCGTTCCTTCCCGACGTCATCGGCTAAGAGAAAAAGTAGGCGCTCCACCGTCGCGGAGCCGTGCGCAGAGACGGAACGCGAATCCAGTTTTCTCCTCGTCCTCGCGACGCTTCTCTCCCGGGATTCGGACGATCGTGAGTACGCGAGGAATCCACGTCCTTGGCGGGACTGGGAAAAAATGCACGGTGGAACGGCGGCCTCGTTTTCGATCGGAATGCCTTCGCGATCGCGCGAACGGCTCGGAACGCGCGCGGCCGAAAGTGTGCCACCGTTTCACCGACGCCTCATGTAAACGCGTAATCCCGGACTTTCGAAAGTAAATGAAACTCGAAGGGCGGCGATCGCCGGCTCGATGCCCCGAGAGTACTCGAGGGGGTACGAGAGGGTTCGAGAAGATCGGAGAGGACCCACGGTCTCCGGTCGACTCGAGAGTCTCGGGAGTTGCAGCCGATCGCGAAATAATCGCGTCGGCTCGTTCGCGGATCGTGGACGTTTGGGTCACTCGCGGTCGGGCGCGGTCGGACGCGCACGGCCGCGATCAGGTGCATTCGCGCGCATGCGTCTCACCGACCTCGACCACGCGGCCCTTCTCTCTTCGAATCACGATCTCGCGATCTCGCGGTATCGCGATATCGTTCCTTCGCTCTTTCGCGATTTTGTGGTTCCCATGCCACGCGGGCCATCACTTTCGGCCCGTCTTCCCCACGTTCTCCGCCTCATTTCCAAGGATCGACCGACCAATTCGCCAGCATATCGGTATGCGGAAGGAAAGTCGCAGAGGAGGCAATGCTCGCGAGAACGGGGAAACGGGGAAAGGAGGTGACGGGGGGGGGGGGGGGGGTGGTGGTGGTGGTGGAGCGACCAAGCAAACTCGAGAGCCACAGCAGTCGGAGTGGAGTTGTGTCGACGAAGACGACGACCGTGGAGGAGAAATTTGGCGAGAAATGTTGCAACGCGCGTCAGAGGTCAACGGATAAGACGAGACTGCGGGAAATTTCGTTCTCGGTCGCGAGCGCTTCTCCCTCTGTTCGTCGGCGAACGGAAAGCGAGGAAAAAGCGGCGAAAGAAGGAGAAAGAACCGGTTTCCCGCGATACCTTCCGTTCGAGTTTCGCGCGAGTTTGCGCTCATTTTTCTATGCGAGAGACCGAGAAAAGCAACCGATCGGAATCTCTCCGGACGGAGAACTCGTTCGAGCCTGATCCTAATCCGAATCGGAATCGCTGTCACGCCGTCGATGTCGATGTCGATGTCGATGTCGACGGTGATCGGTGAACGGTACACGCCCCAAACTGGCCGCGAGGGCCACGGGTAGCGGGGAAACGGGAAATCGCGGAGACTCCGCTCGCTCTTCTTTCCCTCGAATCTCTTATCGTTCGAGATCGCATCGAATACTGCCGCGGACGGCACCGCTCCTTCGCGATAGGCGCGTTTTGCGCGATGAGATGCACGACGCAAGGATCGGTTCTAGACGAGCCGGGTCGAGCGGAGCCGAGCCGAGCCAGGCCGAGCGTATAACGGACCACCGGGGCTACCGTTGGCGGCGTTTCTTTTTATCGTTCCTCGCCGTTCTCTCCATCCGAAGATGAGAAACCGTTGCTCGCTTTTGCGATCAGGGAAATCGTCGAAACGTTTCGCATTCCTCCTGTCCAGAGCCGACCTTTCGCTCGTTCGCGGAACGAGATGGGAAAGAGGGCACGATGACGAAACCGACTCTCGGGTTTCACGGGAAAAGCAGAGAAAAGTAAATAAAAGCAAAAAAGAAAGTGAAAAGCGCTTCTCGCTGCTACACCTCCATTCGTCAACGTCGCATCGCGATAATACACGCGTTGAAAGCGCGCAACAGCTGCTCGCGGATCGTCTAGAACGACTAGAACGAGTAGAACTCGCGAGAGCGGCGATATACGAGAATCGCTACTTACGGATCTTCGTTATCTTCGGACGTTTCGTTTCCTCGGAAGTAACCGAGGCCGACGCAAAGCTGATCGTTCGTTCACAGTCACTGTTTACACTGGCGTCCAGCGCTCGGTCTTGATGCACTCCTTGCCGTTGGACGATGTTCGGTCCTCCTCACCGGTAACGTCTGTTATCCTCGACGCGGCAACGCGAGGCGCGCGTCCGGTCGCGCGCAGGTTCGCGAACGCTCGATCTCTCTCTCGATGAGCCGATCCGATCGTGCGCTCACCACCAGCGGAAGAGAGGGAGACGGAGAGAAAACAAAGGAGGCGAGAGAACCGATACAAAGAGAGGCAGAGAGAGAAAGGATAACCACGATCCAGGGTGGTAAGACTGCGCGGGGGGGGGGGGGGGAAGGAAGTAAAGAAGTAAGGAAGTAAGGAAGTAAGGAAGTAAGGAAGAAAGGAAGTTAGTAAGTAAGGAAGGAAGGAAGGAATGCAGGAAGGAAGGAAGGAAGGAAGGAAGGAAGGAAGGAAGGAAGGAAGACAGAGGGAGAAAAAAAGAAAAGTGGAAGAGGAGGCGGAGGAGGAGGAGAAAGAGGAAAAAGAGAGGTTCGATTGCAGGAGCAACGCAACGCGTTGGCGGTTCGACGTCTCCGCGTTGAATGGCAGGGAGCGCAATTTGCCCGCTTTCCGCGTCGCTTGTACGTAATCTATCCGCGGACCATCCACGGCCTACCTGCGTCCTACTCAGGCTGCGAAGGATACGCCGCCTGTCCACGCGGCTGCCCACGGTTACCCACGGCCGCTCGCAATGGCAACGCGCTCGGAATCACAACCGAGCGACGAACCGCGCTTCGAATCTCCCCACCCCTGACCCCTGCTCTCTCTCTCGTTGCCCGCGAGCCTACTTTCTCGCTTCTTCTGCGCCCGTCGGCTCTGCTTACCGACGATGAGACCCCTCGTGTTTCTCCGCCGGTTACCTCTCGCTACCTCCGCTCGCTACGGTCTCGTCCATCGTTTCCGACTCGACCACAGACTCTTTCCGCTCCATCCGGAAACCGTTTTTCAACGAAACAACCATCTCTTCCAGGAGAAGGCGAGCAAACAACCCGGAAGCACGTCCCTCCGAAGATTCTCCTCGATCCGCAGCCCGCTGGAGTGCATCCGTTCTTTGACAAGAAGTACGATCGACAAATTTTTTCGCTAACATCGACACGCAAAGCGCTCGGTGCGATCGGCTTTATTCGTCCCGACTCTTCGAGACCGTATCTTGCACAAAGATATAACGCTACGACACGATCGACATCTATACTTTAATCTAGCTCGTTTCTCCCTCTGGAACAGGCCAAGACTCTACTGCGAGATTCACGGCAGTTTTGACGCTACTTGTGAGGAGGCCATGTCCATTGACGGGGCGGCGCCTGCTCCACCAAGCTTTCCCACGGCTTCCAATATTGCATGTTTTCTACGAGCGAGAGTTCCTTCTTCGCTTGAACTATCAATTCCTCCACCTGACCGCAATTTATTTTTGCTTCTATGTCAGCGACCGATTCGTTCTGCGAAACGGACAGTAATCAGAAGTCTCGTAAAGTAACGGTAAGCTCTGGACGCGTATACGAATCAACGTTACCTGCTTAACGATATTTAATCTGTCCGTGATGAGGGTCTCCGTGTGCTGCCTGTAAGGGTAATCCTTCGGAAACGTATTCAAGATCTTCAAGATCCTGCTGTAAAAGCTGTTGAGATCTCGGTGTGGATTTTGCGCCACAGCCAAACCCGTCAGTCGTGTCGTCTGCGAATAAAGAGCATCGAATTGAGCAAACGCTTGCGAAAAATTTCAAAATGTTGAGGGAAAAATGACATCGTCGGTGAGAAAGTGCGGTTAGAAGGTGAACGTAAGCGGATTCGACAAGATATCGATATCAACGTTTCCTTTCCCGTTCAAACGGTATACGAGCTATGCCTTACCTTTTTCAGAGCGGCGGACATTCTCTGAGAGATATTATCTAATCGAGCGAAAACCCGATCGTAAGCTGCGTTCGGAGATAACCTAGGCGGTGGGAACGTTGATGTCGATGGTACCCCTGAAATCTTCTTTGACAGCTTGAGCCACGGCCCTGCCAACCGTAAAAGTGCGCGCAGCCAATCGCGTTTGCCCCTGTATGCCTAGATTCCTCTAGTTCTTCCTTTCCTTATTCGAACCGTTGAATTGCCCGCTTACTTCAGTTAGAGCGCGAAATACGATCTCATATGATATTCGTTATCGCTATGTATATCGTATAGATCCGGACGATCCAACGTCCGAACGAAAGTTGCCGTTACCGTTGCTCTCGTGGTCGGCATATTGCATTTCGGCTCTAAGCTACCACCTAATCGAGTCTGCACCGTATCGAGAAATATCTTCCAACAAGTATTCACGGTTGATGGCGATTGAAATTCTCATTCACCGATCAGCAGTTGGAACCTTCAAAATCGTGCTACTTATCCCCCCCGTTGCCGTAGCTCTTGGACAAATTGATCGAGTAATCATGTTGCGGTATCGAGGCCACGGATTATAAGAAATTCATCGAATATTAAAGATAGAACGTTTATTTTTATTTTTCACAAACACATGTTCTTATCGGTTAGACTTAGCGACACGCTCGAGCTCATCCTTCTTTTTTATCGCGTAAGAATTGGACGAACCTTTGGCAGCGTTAATCAGTTCATCGGCTAGGCATTCGGCGATCGTTTTAATATTACGGAATGCAGCTTCCCTCGCTCCGGTGCACAACAACCAAATTGCTTGGTTCACGCGCCGTAATGGCGACACGTCGACCGCTTGTCGCCTGACCGTACCGGCACGGCCGATGCGCGTAGAATCCTCTCTCGGTCCAGAGTTGATAATGGCGGTCACTAAAACCTGAAACGCAAAGAGTTTCTCCGTTCAGCATCGACCCCGATTCTGGCTTCGACGTTGTCGCTCCGTTAACGTTCGTAAAGGTTTACCTGCAATGGATTGTCGCCGGTGAGGAGATGTATTATTTCAAAGGCATGCTTGACGATTCGAACGGCCATCAACTTCTTGCCGTTATTCCTTCCGTGCATCATCAGGGAATTTGTCAGGCGCTCCACTATGGGACATTGTGCTTTCCTAAAGCGTTTAGCCGCGTAACGTCCGGCCGAATGTGGAAGATATTTTGCATTCTTTTCTTTGACGGCGATATAATCTTGAAGGGACATATCGTTGACTTGCACGTCGTCGCAGTTCCATCTGCCGAACAATTTTATTTCGGGCAATTCGGCCGATAGGGTTACTGGTAAGGTAGTCGTGGTGGGCACCACTATATCGTCGAACGTTTCTATGTCCGCCATGATTTAACTGTGGAAAGAAAATCGCACATTAATCGTTTGGTCCGTAGAAAATTTCTACGCCACCTAAACGGACCGTCGCGTTTAAGGAAGGCAAGGGACCGCTTTCGTTCGCAGGTCTCTGTCACAGAAAACAACGAGTATCGTTGCGTTAGCGAAACTATTTGTTCGCCTAATATCGGAGCAGCGTTCCGGCAGCTGTTACTCCATGAGGAACTTTGCAGTTCTGTTCGCTCGACAGGAGGTGGAATCGTCGTTTCCTCGTATCGTAGTCAAACGTCAAAGGTAAAGGATCTCGCTGGAACGTCTACGAGAATTTCCGATACACAAACATCAACTTTCAAAATTATCCTTTTTCACCGTGGACATTTCAGTGTTACTGTAAACTTTTACAACGTAAATCGATCAAGATCGAAATGTTTGTCACAACGAAATATGTCACTGCGGGCTCACGGGCAACGCGAAAACGCAAACACGAGAAAGGTAGAAAAACATGTGGCCATGTGCTCCTAGCACGTACGAGAGGAACGCACTTTCGTTCGACGAAAAATAACTCGCGTCGTACATTCGAAAACACGAATAGCCGTTGCGCATCTCCCAACTCTCGATGCCACTCTTTTTCTCTCGACCGGCGGGCAATAAGACCGTACGACCGAAATTCTTACCATACAACTTACGTTCACGTCTTCGTCGAAGCAAGCGTGAACAGGAAAAGGCCATGACACTACGAGCGAACGCCTTGGCCTGTGATTGCCGGATTTTAAACACCCTAGTCAATTCTAACACGCGCACCGCTAATATTTCGACCGAGTCGTTATACTCGACGTAGCGATATCTCCTCGAGCTCGTTATTTAATTGACACGCTGGATCGGCTTCTCCATTCGACGGATTGAAATTCTAACGAATCTCTTTGAAATTTCTCTATTAATGGTTGCTGATTTGATCTCCAAGTACTCCCTAGCTAGTAGGTAGTTGTTGCCGTAGGCGCAAATGGTAAAGCTATTGGTCCGCGATTCACCGTTTCGGAAAGGTATTTTTCATCGGTTCCCCTTCAATTTCATCCAATTATCTTTCTGACATTGCAGTTTCATGGTAAGTGCAACGTTGCCAATGTGCTCCTGATGCCCGTGGAAGAAAATCTTTCGGTCGTTCGAAGCCTTTTACATGGTTTACATCCTTTACATCGCTTGCCGAGTGTGTACTGTTGCGTCGAAGCGGAACCAAGTTCGAATAAAGTTCAACAGATGCCGCCACTAGAAAAACTTAAAGACTTCCGGTACCCTACCGAATAAGAGGGTAAGCTCGATATCAAGCATCATGCTTTTCACCTGCTCGTATAACAGGGACGTGTCCGTGTTGACAAAAGAAAATCCATATACCATTAAAGATGGTACTGCAACTTGAGAGTCAGAGTCCAAGGCTGCTAATTAGAAGCGTGGATAGTTCTTAGTCTCGCAAATTCCTATGTTCGCTACTCCGATACAATGGGTGAATTCGCAACGAATTTTGTGATGGAGCGTAAGAGCGTGCCAAATACGACGAAATCGACGAAATCGACGAAAATGAGGGGGTGGAAGAAGAAACGATGAAGGGAAGCAAAGCGCAACATCTTTTTTGGCATTCGCGAACTCATGTTTTCCACGTCGCGAAACATTAAACGGTGGACAATGTTATTTTCCGTTCCGAATAGTTTTCATTGAGCGGAAAATGCATTTCCATCCATCGTCCTCGTGCTACAGCATGGGCCGAAAAATTCAAGATGCCTTTGACGGAACGTCTTCAAAATGGCATACCGATCAGCAGTTAGGCCTCGTTCTTACGACTTCGTTGATCCCTACAGGGAGCCTTTCGTTTCCTACCGGCCACTCGGTTGTCGCTCTCTATCCGTGTTTACCTCTCCTTTCTTTCCACCGAAAATCTCAAAGAAATTTCGTCGAAAAGAAAACGAGGGTTCGGCGCTCTTCTTGCAGTAAGAAGTGCGGTGAGATGGTGGGGCGTTCATAGGTAGCCAAATCGGGGTTCTTTCCCATGGGGTGTTTCCTAGCAACTCTTCCGACCGCTAGCGCTAGAGGGTACACGTCCAGTGACGTAACTACAGACGGTGGTTCCTGTTGTGCACCGATCGCGATTTCGATTGCAATCAAAAGCGTTGTCGCTTGGAAGGATGCCTAATCAATCGACCCCAGCTATCTCAGCGTTTTCCGTTGTTCGCAAACTCGACTCTGTCCGCGATATTCTTACGTTATATCCCATCATCTTTTACCGAGATACGAACGATTACGCCTCATCGTTTCCGTTTCTCCGTCGCCTGCCGATTCGTTTGTTTCGCAAAGATAGGAGCACGAGCTATCTGCCGATTTCCGAACTTCCAAATTCCGCCTCCCCTCGATCTTTGCCTCTGTGACTTTGCGAGCTGCTCATGCGTTACTCGGCATGGAGAAAGCGGCCAGAATGTAGAACCGTCTAAGAGTATCGACGATATTGAATATCTGTCCGTGTAACGGCCTTATCTCAACCTTTTGCAACCTTTTGCCGAAACGAGCAGCAGGAAGGGTCCATGGAGAGATAGATTACATAGAGGTTTGTGGGTTGGGAGTCGAGTGGAGGAAAAGGAGGAGGAGGAGGAGGAGAGCAAGGCCGAGTTTGTTTTCAAACCATTCCCGTGACTTATATTTACACCGTAAAACCGAAACGGAAAAAGGGAAAGAAAGAGAACAAGTCGAGGACAAAGTCGACATGAAACGTACCAAACAACGGCGATGAAAGGCGCGAAGGAGGAGAAGAAGGCTCATGGACCACAATTAAGCATCATCGATGCATCCCGGGAGAAAACTGAAGGTATCGAATCGAAGCGAATGACACGTCCTCTTCTGCTTTCGTTTATGATCGACGGTTCGCATTTATTTTCTCTCGCTGATAATAACGAACCACCGAAAGAGGGGCAAGAAGGATAACAAGGCGTAGGGGAGAATGGAGGGAGAATGCGTAGCGTCGACGGTTCAAAAGTGGGCTCGACGAACGGGCATACCGGCCGAGTACAGGGCTCGTTCTCACTGTGAGCTGCATCGTATCGACCGTGACCTGGCTCCGCCTATCGGCAATGTACGCGGCTTCTCGTCCTCCTTCGTCTTCTTTCGCTTTCTCTCGTCTTCTCTCGCCTCCTCCACGCGACTGTCCAATTGGACAACCGTCCAAGGACCGAATTGTCATACGGTCAAACCGCCAAATCGCCAAACCGAGCTGTTGCGTTCTCCGCGTTGATATTCACTCGATATCGACGGCCCTGTTTGGGGCGCTATCGATCGTACAAACCGCTGCATCGTGCTACCGATCATCGAAATTTTTAAAAGATCTCGCCCTTTTCGTTACCACGCCGGCGGCCGGTGGCACGGCGTGCATCTTACAAAAACGTAATAGAGATTTCGATGATCGATCTAACGGGGTGTCAAACGGGCACAAATCTCCGTTTGCGGGGTAGTCGGTATCTTTTCGACGTAACCGAGACATTTTCCACCCTCTCGACCTTCTTTCCTTCGAGATAAGAACATTGTTCCAGGACGACGAGCAACGACGGCTGCCTCGCACGTCCATGCAAGAAGAATAGTTAAGAAGACGCGACCGTCCGGTCGATTCGTCGAACCGTTAGACCCGCAAATTTCGTATCTTTCCGCGACTGTGCCTCAAAGCGGATCGATCCATCCGGAAAGAACGACCGACATCTGCCTCTTGGCCCACGACCTCGCGACAGGAGGACGTTTTCGCCTATAACGCGAAGAGGGGAATCTCAACGGAGCGATCGTTAAGACCTATTGAGGTCCGAAAAGAATCGAACGTTACGAGAAGATATTTCAAACGGAAAGTCGGTGTCGTTCCGAGCCGTTCTGAGCCGTTCGAAACCGCTCTGAGCACTCTGGTTGATTCATTTGATTGATTTGGTTATTGCGTTATGTATATTGATACTTGATACCGTGGGATACAATGAAACCGAAAACGTCGCGATATAAACATTGTTCTATCTTGGCAGATTAGATAACGCAGCTACGTAGAATCACTTTGTATTTAATCGTACGTATATCTAATATCCGTTACGTCGCGACGTTCTCGAGTGTCCCTCGCAGGAGAAAAAATGTAATCATTGGCTGGTAGAGCCGTAGAGATCTTTAAGGACATTGCGCTATATGACTCTTAAATCGAAGATACCCATCGCTAGCGCGAACTTCATTTTTAATGGGCGACATAACCGCCTTTTTCAAACTTATTAATGGGACGGCGGATGACGGAGATGCTGCTACATTCGTTTGCTCTTAACCGCGAAACACGTCGTACAGTTCATTATGAGAACTATGAATCGTCCAGAAGAAAAGGTGATAGCTGAGCGGCAATGTAAGGCGGGGATGCAAGGAGGAGCAAAGCAGAACAGAACAGAACAGAACGGAACGGACGGAACAAAACGGAACAGGGCAGAAAAGGCGAATCGGGGCAGGGCGGGCGGGAGGAAAATGAAACGAGACGAACGGCCGAGAGCGGACTGTGTGCGAGCGTGCGTGTGAGCTCAGTCACGCTCATAGATAGGTAGGGGAGAGAGAGAGAGAGAGAGAGAGAGCGAAAGAGTGAGAGAGAGAGAGAGAAACAGTGAGCGAGAGAATCAAAGGGAAATATGGGGAATAATGCGGAGATGGTTAAAAGTTTCTTAATCGTGTAGGTATATACGTTGCGAATCACCTAGGATCAAACTTTCCGTACGGCTTTAAATTGCGTTTTGTACGACGCGCACATCTGCGATATTGCTCGTTGTACAATGCGGATGCAACCGGGTGCGTATGTTTACCATCACTGTAGATTTCCGGAGCGATTCTTTAAGATTATTGGCAACGAGTATCTTCAAATTACTCTCACGAAAAGCAACGAAATCAAATTTTTATTCAGCCAGGTTAATTTCGCGTCACGTTCGCGCAACGATTTATTAAAATTATTTATTACCGTTTAACGATTGTGTTTACATTTGCGGCATGGGATAACGGAAGATCTTTGAGGAAGGGTGAGAGAGAGAGACAGATTGGGGGGGGGGGGAGGAGAAAGGACAGAAGAAAGGGGGAAAAATTGGGTTGGGGATCTGTCGCGTTATACACGATTGGTGACTGAACAGCTTTCGGTAGAAGAGAGGAGGAAGAGTCGAGGAGAATTTTCTAGGTCCTTCGGGCTCGTTCGTGTTCCTTCGTACTTCTCCATGCTCTTTCGGCTTCTTTTCTTCTTTCCGGGTTTTGCCACGCTCAGCGTGACACCACACGGCCTTCGGTGGAAGACGACGGAGGACGCCTGTGCAGAACCCTCGCCCTGCTTCTAACGGTTGGCCAGCACCGGAAATCGACAAGCGAGAGCCCCCCGGTTAAAAGTCGGCAAAGTTATCGACTCTATGTTTTTCTCCGGTATCTTTGCTCCTTTCAGAAACGACCGAACAGTTTGGACGGTTTCGACGCGAGATTGGCCGAGAAGAGGACCAAGTTCGTGGTCGCGATCAACGGATTTTGTCGATGGGCGGGTAAAACCAGAAGCAGGACCATCGGTCGATCGACGTGTCGGTTCACTTTGGCAAACGTAGTCGACGCGAGCGACGTTGATCCGAGGAAACAGAGAATTTCGAGCGGTCACGTAACTCGAATCGACTCCGTTGGCTCTTCGGTCGTTCCCGACGAGCTGGAAAGCACCGTTCTTGGGCGGCAGAGCCTAGGAGCATCGGGTATCGACGAGAAAAAAAGGCCAGGTCAATATTACGGCCAAAAGAGAACAGGCGAGTACCACGGACAAATTTGGTAAAATCGGCGAAGGCGAAAATCGCGAGGACAGTGAAACGTCGAACTGGCACTGTTCGTGGTGCGAGTGACCGAACGCGAGCCCGTAGAAGAGAGCGAGAACGAAAGCAAGAGAGAGAGAGAGTGAGATAGGTAGAGAGTGAGAGAGAGAGTGACGGAGCGCGCGCGAGTGGCGGTGGAAGAGGAGCGAGGGAGTGGGACAGGAGGAGGAGATCGGCGAAGGAACGGACGGTGGTGGTTCGTGGATCGGTAGGTACGGTCCTGGGCGAGACAAGCCGAGGTGGGCCGAGGACGGCCGAACTCGGTGGAGGCCCGTAGCCATGTGTTGCGGTCTGCCGTGAGTGCTTTCTGACAAGGGAGGTGCGGTGTCTGCGTTTTTTCTTTGCTCGTCGCAAACTAGAAAGCCGCGTTTTCCCGAGGAAACCGACGTATCTCGGGACGATCTCGGTGCAACGGGTGTACGTAGACGAGTTTCGGGTGTGCCCGGTCGCGAGGAAGGATCGAGCCTCGAGGAAGAAAGTGCGGGTATTTCTCGCGCGGCGTCGGCCAAACGGACGACGGAGGAGGAACTCGTCGGTGTTTCTCGATGTCTACGCGAGGCTACGCTCGTCGAGTCCCTGCTCGAGCGTGCGAGCAAGACGGAGAGCACCGATACGGTGAAGTTAAAGACCGACAGACATCCGCGGAGTAGGCCAAAACGGCAGCACCGCGTAGAAACGAAGAGAGAGAGAGAGTGCGCGCGCGATAGCCGTATCCTCCTTGATAGCTGCCTGCCGGACAGAGACGCGCAGGGTGCTGCGTGCAACTTCTTTCTCCCTCTCTCTTTTCATCCTTCGCGATCCCTCCGCCTCTCCTCGCATCTACCTTTTGGCCTCTCTTCACCCTTCCCCTGGCCCCTGGCCCCTTGTCACCCTGCCACCCTGCCCCCCTTCCCCTCGCCACTCCGCGCGCGCGAGTGTGCAGGCTGAGAGAGCGCGCGCGCGCGCGCCCTCGTCCCGCTTGTAGTGTTCGTGTGTCGCGTTCGCGTTCACGTTCACGTCGCGTTCGTGTTCCTGGTGCGTACGCGAGTGCCATCCATACGCGTCGTACAATTCGTTGGTGCAGTTCGTAAATCGGTCGAGTCGAGTCCCGTAAACCTCGCGTACGTTCAACGAGGACAGGGACGAGGACGACGACGACGACGACGACGACGACGACGACGACGACGAGGACGGGGACGGGGACGACGACGACGACGAGGACGACGACGAGGACGAGGACAACGACGAGGAGCTCGGTACGACGACGCTACGACGATCGGGAGCACCACCGGTCACGCCGGCAGGGATTCGATCCTACCAGAAAAGTGTTGTTCGTTGCGTCGAAAGGATTGTTGCGGCGTGCGCGTCGCACTCCGAGGAAGGTGCTCCGTATGCTGGTTCCCCGGGTCGCGTGTGCATGTTTATCGGGTGTGACGGAAAGTGGTGTTCCGTACGGTACACGCGTAAAGGATAAAGGAAACCAGGGAAGAAGATAGGCGTAGAGGCCAAAAGAAACGGAGACGCGCATCGAGAAGACGGAACGACCGACACCAACGAGAAGATATTTGTGTGTGTGTATATATGTATATATATAATATAAATACGTAGTTTCGCGTACATGCATATACGTATATAAATTGGGGGTGGGAGAGAGAAAGAGAAAGAGAGAGAGAGAGGCGAGAGGTGGAAGGTGAGTGCATCGTCGGTCGACTACCGTCGAAGAAGGAAAATAGACGGGGTAAATACGACGACCGCTAGGATTTTTCGTAGTGCAGCCTAATACACATCTCGGAATTTCGAGATTCCAAGGAGGCGACTGCACCGCCAAAAAGTTGCCATTCGTGGACTCGATTTGTGTGTTCGCATCTAGTCGGCTCGAATCAAGTTGATTCAATTGGAGAGTGCATGTCGTTGGTTCCCTCGGCAGCTCGCTCGCTCGCTCGCCCGTTCGCTTGCGTGCGTGCGTGCGTGCGTGCGTGCTTGCGTGCGTGCGTGGGAAGAGGGTCGCGAGGTGAATTCGCGGTTCGTCGCAACGTCGAGATCCTCAAAAAGCGTGGTGAATCGTTTACTCTTGTTGGTGGATTACCTCGTGGAACGGAGCCTCCCCCGGAAAGTTGTCCTCCTGGAATCTCGGGCTGTCCGAATCTCTCTCCCTCTCGGTTTGCGGCGGATGTTCGCCGGCGCTCCTCGACGCGCGCACACGATGGTAAGGTTCATGTACTTTCGACCACGCAGCCTCCACCGGGCTCTCGGCATCGCCGCTCACGAAGGGATCGTCGGCGCCGACGAATCACGCGTGCTCGCGGTCAGCGCCCGTCCAAGTTCGGCCGATTCTCTTCCTCGGCCGCAAAGACGCTGACACCCGTCCATGTGCCCACGCGCCGGTCCTACGTCACCCCAACCCGCCGATGTGCCGATGCACCGATGCACCGATTCACCGGTGCGTCGATGGGTCGGTCGACTCGTGCGTACGTTACGTTTCTCATTTTCGCCGAGCCGGTCGATCGTTCATCGTCGGATCCGTCGGTCGCTCGGTCCGGTGATATCGGTCGGTACTCTTGCACGTAATTTCGGATAGCCTTCGTAACGCGGTGGAACCGCGTCGTACTGGTACGGGAGGTATCCACGGACTGGTGGTAAAGCAGAACTTTGGCCGACCTTGGAGCGAGTCTACGCGTTCTGCCGAACGATCCCACGTCACGACCCTTCGTGGGCGAGGATCTTCGTTGCCGTTTTTCTCGGACAAGGGAGTCATCGGCGTTCGTCCGTAGAAAGGGAAGCACCCGCGCGGGAACCGATTCGGTCGGGGGGTTCGTCCGCCGTCGAAACGACGGAAGAAACCGCGATGCGCATCGTCTCTCGCGGCGAACAATCGGCTTATCGGCGTACCGCCTCGGTGCTAGGGTTATCGTCCGATCGACAGAGGACGTCCTTGCGAGGAAGAAGGGCGTACGCGGTACGAGGAGAGATGCAACGTCTGCCTCTCTCTCTCTCTCTCTCTCTCTCTCTCTCTCTCTCTCTATCTTTTTCTTTCTTTCTTTCGTCGTTTTCCGGAGGAAGACGTCCCTTTTGGGCGCGAGTCGCGAGCCAAGAGCCAGATGGCAAGAGTCAGGAACTACGAACACCGAGGAACGAGCCACGCGAGCGGTCTTACGAGTCCGAGTAGCTAGTGACGCGTCGGTCGACGAGACGAGGGCGATACGATGTCAATTGACCGGTTCGACTGACGTTAAATGGGAACGCTTTGCCCGGAAGTCGTAACCGCTCGTGTGCGTACGTAGGGCGATAGGATCGGCTATTGTCGGCTCGTAAGCGAGCGGTGAGCGAACCGAGACGGCTCTCGCGGAGAGTAATTAACGTGGCTCGAAGGTGGGGCAACGTCGTTGTCGCGAGGTGTCGTTAAACGAGGTGTTAAAGCCGAGAGCGTTCGTTCTCCTCAGAGAGAGAGAGAGAGAAGGAAAGAGAGGAGAAACGGCTCGATTCGACGATATCCAGGCGAGACTTCTTCGTCCTTGATTCCTGGGAATCTACGACGATTCGGTCGCGCGAATCCGCGACTCGGAAGACGATCCGCATTATCGGTGCAGCCGCCGATCGTCCATGAACCTCGTGCGTGCTGGGCGGTCAATTCGAGACGTATAGCGAGCATCGGCGAAGAACGAACGAGGAACGGCGACTCGTTTGTCGAGGATTTCTCCTCGACTGCCGCTACGAGGAAAAAAACGTTCCTCGTGTATGCGCGGGAACAGAGACCAACGTATTCCCGCTATTCGATTCGAAGTGGTTTTTGGAGCGCGTCCAAAGGTGCCGCTCGTGTTCTTCTCTGTGGAATCTTGCTTGTAATTCGTAACGGCGAGCAATCGAGATTTTCGGAGAGGTGCAGCGGCGCGTTTCGTCGATCCGCAAGGTCGTATCTAGTATCTAGTATCTCGTAGCTCGGCCCGCGAACGCAGGAAAGGACCGATCGCGTTTCTCGCCAAAGAGGAAGAAGAGCCGAGCCTCTCCGTTGACGGAGCGAAAGAGGCGAGACGCGAGCGTCGCTCATCGTCACTCATCGTCGAGAAAATGTCGTGGAAAGAATGGATGCGGCCGGACCGCCGCTGTAGGACCGTCGCGACGAAAAGAGTACGGCGACGATGCGCAGCGCGAAAAGAGACTCGCTTTCGCCCGAGGCTGTACACGGCGAACCGCGCGCGTATAGCGTATAGCGTACCGCTTACTTCGTACAACGTACAACGTAGATCGTATAGCGGAAGGGTGGGGGGGATAGCTGGCGTGAAACTTATTGTCCGCGATCCGAGGGCGTACGATAGTCTCGGGAGGCGACCCACTGCCGAGCGGGTCTTCTGCCCGGTCGAGGATTCGATGCTGATTCGCGCCAAGTTCCTTCGATCTGGCTTTTCGCTCCGACGAGACGGGTTTCGATCTCGTTCGTTCGTTCGCTCGCGCCCGCTACGAATCCTGGCCAATATTTTCCCGTGGAACGAACGTTGGAACTACGGGCAAGTACAAAATGGCTGCCGGCAGGAGCGATCGACCGTGCGTGCGTGCGAGCAAGCGAACGAGCGAGCGAGCGAACTACTCTCCTATGCCCCCTTCTGCCTCCCTCTTCTCTCTCTCTCTCTCTCTCCCTCCCGTGAGGCTCTTTCTTTTCAGCTCATGATCGGTCTTCGCGCATCTCTGCTCTCTCGACGCGTTGTCTCCTCTTCTCGTTCCCTCTAACTACGGGGTATTTCTCTCTTCGCCCAGACTTTGCCCCTTTCGTCGCTTCCTTCCGCTCTGCCGTCTTCGGCTACATATTTACCGCATCCCAACTGTCAGGGATCTCGCGACGTTCCACTAGCGCGCACGCCCGCCTATTCGCGTGCTCCGAGCGACGAGATAACGCCTCGGGACTTCTTTCGGATGCGTCTCCGTTTGCGTTCGCCCAATGCATTGCCAATGACTCTTCCGGATACCGTCCGTCGCCTCGTTCCCGAAGCTGTTTCTTGCAAAGTACCGTGGGCCGGGATAGCCGGGGTATCCGGGCGGGGCGACGGGAAATCTTTCGCGAGATCGCGAGCCGCCTCTACGCAAAAAAGGAGGAGGGCCGATATTCCGAAATGTCGGTCGATCGTTGACTTTGCCGTGCCGTGTTGTTGCGCAACGTGAAACCATTCGGCGCAACTTTTAACGGAACAACGCGGTCCGACGCGGTTTCCAGGTTTTCAGAGAAGGACAAATTGTTGTTCGGAAAAATTGTCGATTCGCGGAATGCCGAGGCCATAGTGGCGTTTTCATGTCGGGCAAAGAGCCACGCGACGGGTTCCGCGTTAGAGTCGAATCGCCGGGCATGATTTTGCGGTCCACGGGTCGTTCATCGCTGATGTTTCTCTTTCCATTTCTATACGTGCCAGACGGACGAGCACGTTGGGGAAGGGATCGGTTTTAATTCGAACGTAACGCAGGTTCGATAGGATCGATCATGACTACCGGACGTATGCACGGGACAGACGCGTTCGAAGGGAGGAGACCGGCAAGGGTAAGATCGATCGCAGTCGGCGCATCTGCGTCGGTACGGGTCGAAGCTCGAGAAAGAGAGAAAGAAGGAAAAGCGAGGCCGGAAGAGAAGGGGGTATGTGCGGCAATTTGCCGGTAAACCAAATCGGAGGAGGATACGTATTCGAACAATCGCGGAGAAAGGTTTCGGTCGATCCCCCAGATCGATCCCAAGTTCCGCGAAGTTGGGTCGCGCGACGGCATGGTGGATCGCGCGGTCACGGGACAAGCGATATAGCGGGTGAAACGCGGAACCCATTTTCCAGCCCTCAGTCGACGCCGCCGTCCTTTTGTCGAGAAGAAAGGACGATGGGTGAAAAAATGGGAAGGGGAGCACGGCAGGAAAATAGGGGACACCATTTCGAGGACTCGATGGGCCCGGTAGCCGTTGTGCCGCGTCGTGCCTTCGAGCCGTTACGCGAAAGGTCGAACGGATCGGGACGCGATCGACCGTGACTGTGACGGTCGCGTCCCGATTCGTGGAGCAAACTACCAACGTTGCCGACGATGACGGAGGTA
Source organism: Cerceris ruficornis (assembly GCA_963989415.1). Lineage (NCBI taxonomy): Eukaryota > Metazoa > Arthropoda > Insecta > Hymenoptera > Crabronidae > Cerceris > Cerceris ruficornis. The sequence goes on from OZ022524.1 coordinate 20,843,903, forward strand.
ACGGGAGGATTGCGCGGTGAAAGAGGAGGAGGAGGAGGAGGAGGAGGAGGCGGAAGCGGCGGTGGCGGCGGTGGCGGCGGGACGACTCGGTGGGACACGAGCAACGACGGTCGACGCAGTCGTCCGAGTCGACGAATCCACGGAGGAGTTTTGTTGGTAGGGTGCAGCCGAGCGGTCGTGGGCGATCTTCCGTCGACACGACGCGGCTCGCCGCAGTTAGCGAAATCTCGCGACAAAGTCGAATCGATGCGGTCGAGCGTGCGAGAGGGAACGATCGCGGAAGTCGAGATCTTGGCGGACGGAGAAGCGCGCGTTTGCCGTTGTCCGCGTCGGCCCGGGCCGAACAAACTATTCCGCCGAATCGATTTCGGAGCACGAGATCGCGAGACGGTGGATTTTTCAATTCCGGTCAAAATACGTCCGTTCGAAAAGTCCGTCACAATGGACTCCCGGAAGGCTTGGCGCGATGCCTCGAACGGGAAGAGCACGAGGAAGAAGCCAGATCGAGACGGGGGCTGAGAGGACGATACCGGGATAGCGCGATTCCGCGATACCGCGATACCGAGAGTCCGCGAAAGGCAGCGCACCGCACCGCAGCGGGAGTGAGAAAGTGGGAAGCAGGGGAAGAACGACTTGATCTTTCTCACGCGGTTGACCGTCTCCGGCGGCAACGAGGTTGGAGCAGCGCCAAATGCCGCCGGTAAAATTAATCGTTCCCTGACACGAATTCCTCTCTAAGTGGGAATACCAATTTGTAGTCGAGGAACAAAAGTTTGTTGGGGGAGCGGGAACGGCCGGGAGAAAATCGGTGGGAGGATCGGTGAGATGGCTTTCCATCGGCCTCCTCCTCTCTTCTCGTCCCTTTCGTCTCCCCTTCCACCCTTTCTCTCTTGGTCTCTCTTGGTCTCTCTTGGTCTCTCTCTTGGCCTCTCTTTGTCTCCCTTTGTCTCCCTTTGTCTCTATTTTTCGGTTTCGTCGTTCCAACGGCGGCTTACCTGTACTTTGGTGCGCCGAAAGTGAGCGAGTGTCGTCGTCCGGGAGACCCCGGCGACGCGAGAAAAAAACGTTTCTCAAGGAATCGTGCGTTGTGATTTCAGATCGAAGGCAGAACGAGCCGCGGGGACGCGAAGTCGCGGATCTCCGATGGCCTGGCGCTTCGTGAGAGAACCGGAGGCACGCTCGTCCGAGTCGTCTAAGGAGGAAGGAACGTACCAGTCGACGAAGACGGAAGGAAAACGAAGGAAATTGGTGGACACGTTGGAAACTGAGGAAACTGTGGAAACGTTGGAAACGGTGGGGCCGCAGGAACCGGAGGAGAGAGCGAAGAAGGAGCGAAGAAAAGGAAGGAGCAATACGCGATTACGGTGTTGTCGGTGGTGCCTCGTGAGCTCACGTCGGTGGTGAATGTAATAGCGGCCGGTGGTGGCAGTCGAGTAAGTGTCGGTGAGCGAGTGACGAGAAAGGAAAGAACCCCCGGTGGTGGTGAAAAACCGCGAAACCGACGAGAAATAGAAAAACAGAAGGAACGAAGGAAGAACCGGAGCGACAAATCGGCTGAGAGAGAGGGAGAGAAAGAGAGAGAGAGTGAGAAAGCGAAAGGGCGAGAAGGTGTCTGCGCGCGCGTGTGGGTGCGAAGGAGAGAGAGAGAGAGCGAGAGAGAGAGAGAGAGAGAGAGAGAGAGAACGAATCGTAAGGCCCTCGTGATATCGAAACGAATCGGGTGAACCGAAAACCGAGGCAATCAACGTAGAGAGAGAGAAAGAGAGAGAGGGAAAGAAGGAAGGCAAGGAAACGACGAAGCAAAGGGCAGAAAGTGAGAAGCGAAGAACGGACGAGCGTTTGCGCGCGTACGCGCGCGTGTAAGCGTGCGCTAGGTGTGCGTGCGTGCGTGCTTGAGAGTGAGAGAGAGAGAGGGAGAGTGAGAGAGAGTGTCTGAGAAAGAGAGCGGAGGGAAGAAATCGGAAAAGGCGAATTCCCGATTTGTCGAAAATATCTCGGAAAGTAGCCGCGAGACGGTAAGTGATGTGTTCGATGAACGAGGTGCGTCTCGCGGGCGGTGGTTGGGGCAAAAGTAACGCGTGTCGCGCGCGCTGCCACAATTTGGAATCTGTGAGAAAAGGCGGGCAGTCGGTGATCAGGCTGGCGGGCGCCGGGGAAACGTTTCCAAGGGCATGGCGACCACGCCAATAGGCGGTCGCCACCCTAACGTAAACCGCAAAGGACCATCCCCGTACGTCGGTGGTGGTAGTAGCGTCGGGAACGGCTGCACCGGGAACGAGAAGACCGGGAGGATCGGTGGCGGCAACGCTAGCGGGGTCATCGGCGGATCTACCAACGGCAGCGGCAACAATAACAACAACAACAACAACAACAGTGCCAACGTCGCCAACAACAATCACGCCGGTGATCAGGGAATTCACGGCAGTCAAGGAAGAAACATCGTCAGCGGAAACGGAAACGGAAACGGCAACGGCAACGGCAACGGCAACGGTAACGCCCGGCTCAATCTCAACATCCACGGGAACGGTAGCGGCAGCGGTAGCGGGAGTCGAAGCGGAAACGGCACCAATTGCTCCAAGAGACAGGAACGGTCCTTGACGGCGAGGGAGAATCGCGAGAACCGACGTCATCGACACCATCGGCAACGGCGCCATCACCATCGTCACCGCCGTCATCGACATCAGAGTCGGGAAAGGTCCTCCTCGTCGTCGTCGTCGTCGTCGTCGTCGTCGTCGTCGTCGGGACAGCAGCGCGAGTCGAAAGCAAGCACGGTGGCTGCTAACGCCGATGAGCTGGATCCGGCCGCGTCGAATGCGACCAACAACTTCGAGTACGACGACAACGAATGGGACATCGGTATAGGAGATCTGATAATCGATCTTGATGCGGACATTGAGAAGACGAGGGACGAGAAATTGAGCTCGGGGACAGGCATGGCTTCTACGCCTGCCTCGGCAGCATCGGCCACGAATACCTCGAATCATCATCACCACCATCACCACCATCATCATCATCAGCTCGCTAGCTCCGCGAGCGGCTTGAACTCCTCCAACTCGTCCTCGTCCGTTTCGTCGGCGGGCTCGAACGGCTGCGGTCAACCCCCGTCTTCGTCGTCGTCGTCGTCCTCCGTTTCGTCCACCTCATCGTCGTCCTCCTCCTCCTCGTCCTCCTCGTCGTCTCTGGCGTCGTCGTCGTCGTCGTCCTCCACCTCGTCCAACTCGTCATCGTCGTCATCGTCCTCCGCCTGCGGACTCACCTCTATCGGCCGGTCCAACAGCCCCGGGAACGGGAGCACCGTCGGCGGCGTTCACGGGAACCACGGGAGCAACGGCACCGGAAGCGGAAGCGGAAGCGTTTCCTCGACGACAATCCCCGGTGCGGGAGGGAAGCAGCAGAGTTCGGTGGCCGGTGGCGCGAACACCGGAAATCCCGGCAAGATGGCCGTAGAACACTCGGCCACGGTCGACAAGGGCCTCAAGATGAAGATCAAGCGAACGAAACCCGGGACCAAGAGCAGCGAGGCCAAACACGAGATCGTCAAGTCGAACGAGATGAACGGAACGGCCTCCGCCCAGGAGGCTGGGAGCGGCGGTTCGGCCGGAACGGTCGGCGGGAGCTCCTCCTCCTCCTCCTCCTCCTCCGGAGGGGGATCGACCGGTCCTTCCGGCTCGATCGCTCAGAACAGCCAGGGCACGGACTGCGGCCCGGTCGGAAGCGTCGGCGGCGGGACCGGCGCCGGCGGCGGTGGTGCCGGCTGCTCCGGTGGTGGAAGCGGCAACGGCGGCTGCTCCGGGGGCGCGAACACGGCCGCTGGGTGCGCCGCTGGCAGCGGCGTCGGCGGCGGCGGCAGCGGTAGCGGCAACGGGAGCGGCAGCGGCAACGGCAGCGGCGGTGGCAGCGGCACCGGCGGGAGTCAGTCCTCGTCGAGCAAGTCCAAGCCGGGCCACTCGACCGGCTCCGCCGGTGGAAGCGGCAGCACCGGCTCCTCGACGGCCGGCTCGAAGAGGGGTTCGAGCAGTCATCGCCGGGACAAAGCGCGAGAGAAGCACGAGAAGCCGCAGAGCAATCACGCGGCGCAGCAGAACAAGCCGGAGATTAATGGGAGTGCGCGGCCGAGCGGCCAGAGTCAGAATCAAAATTCGGGAGGGCCCGGACCTGGACCCGGGCCGGGTCCGGGGCCGGGGCCGGGCGCAGCTTCGGGACCGGGGATCGGGGCCGGGGCCGGAGGCGGTCTCGGTGCGCCCGGGACGGGCGTAGCCGGCCAGACCCAGGGCCCACCGGCGGCGGCAACCGCCCCTCAACAGAGCCAGGGGCCGCCGCCAAGTTCGAGGAGCGGTTTCTCCGTCTCCCAGGGCCCGGGGCCGCCCGGACCACCGGTCGGCTCCGCCGCGGCGGTATCCTGCTCGGTCCCGAGCCCAGCCGGCCCCGGTGGGCCCGGCGCCGGGGCGGCCGCGGCCGCCAAGCCGGACCAGACTAAACTCGCCGCGGTACCCGGACCTCCGATCTCCACGACGCCCGACGAGGCCATGGATACCGCGGCCAGTCCTCCGCCTTCAAAGAAAATGAAGACCTCCGCTTCCGAACCAAAGGTAATCCTTCGCGGTGAACGTCCACCCATCAGTCCCTCTCACCCCCACCTGCATACCCCCGCGCCCCTCTCTGCCTCTGTCTCCGTCTCTCTCGCCCCCCCCCCTCTCTCTCTCTCTCTCTGCCTCTGCCTCTGCCTCTGCCTTCGTCTCTTTCTCTTGCCTCAACTTCATCCGCGTGCGTCTGCACCTTGCCCTTCCGTCTTCTCTTTTCTCTGCGCCGTCTTCGCCCCTCGGCCCCATTCTCCTCGTTCGTTCGGCCGTTTCGGTAGAAATTCAAGTGGCTACGGTCAGCGTTTCATCGTTGACGACCATGCGGCAAAGAGGGGAAGAGAGGTCGGGGGGAAAAGGGGGAGAGACAGAGGGAGAGAGAGAGAGGGAGAGATTGAGAACGGATGTGTGCGTGTGTCCGAAAGATAGAGATGTGGCGAGCGAGGGGGAAGAACGGGATGGAAGGAAGAGAGGGAGAGAAAGAGAGAGAGAGAGAGAGAGAGAGAGAACGAAAGGCAGAAAGAAAGAACGAGAGCGTCGAACGTTGGGAAAAGCGGGAGAAAGAGCCGACGCAAAGTAGAGCGCGCTAGACTTTCCGGTATCACCCTCCGATTCGTTTGACCTCCAGTGGTTTGGGTCACAGCAGGAAGGCGCGTCGTGAATTAGAATGCTACGCGAATTTCGTAGAGTCCGCGCGGCCGAGGCGGGAGTATCTCGCGTTTGGCGGAGGGAAAAGTGACGGGCTGTTTTGAGAGGGGTTGAGGCACTCGAACGGGAAGCACCGTCGCGAGAGTTGTCGGGGCACTCTCGACGGCGATGCGAGGGAAATTGACCGAGTCGATGCTAGAGGCCGGAGACTGCGATGGCTTCTAGGAGCACGAGTCGCGACTCGTGGGTATCAGGGATGTCAGGGGCGTCGGGGGGCGCGCAAAGGGGCTGAAATCAATACTCCGCGGTCTCCGCCCCTGAGAGTAGACGAACGAATACACGGACGAGCGCGAACGTGGGTGGTGCGATTTCGCGGTTACACCGCCGATATTATCCTTCGTTCCTTTGCCCCGTTTTCTCGACACACTCGAAAGCGGACCATCCTTCGTGTCGACGCTTCCGACGCCCCGTTCCTCCACTCTTTTTCTCCTCGATCGACGGTTGCCGCAGTCGGGCGTCTTGGCGTTACATCGGAACGACTCGAATTTCGCCGATTTCCCCGTCGTTTCTCGATTGCCCGAATTCCTCTCGTCGGCCGCCGGATTCGATTTCGTCGACCATGTACAACGACTTCCCGCTTCTCCTTTCGTCTATCGTCCCTTCTTTTTCACGGGAGAATAGCTTGGAAGGCAAGTTCCAAGGAGGCCACTGTCGCGGATCGTCGGTCGCGTAAGTTGCTTCCGAGATGCCCGAGAACGCGAGTTCACGTCGGGGGAGGGCTTCCGCCGACTCCGTTGCGCGATCGTTCGTTCCTTCGACGGCGCCTCTCCCATGCCTTTCTTCATCGATCGCGTTCTTCCGATCTCCGAGGAGAGCCGCGTCAAAGCGAACGCGACACGCTCGAGATAAATTCGAGTGGAGGCCCGTCGTCGCGTTCGCTTTGTCCGCCACCGCGAGGATACCAATTCCCAGTTGCAAGCTTGAAACCCTCGACGTTGTCCTTGCTCGTGATATTTGCTTCGCCAAGTTGCTCCGAAGATCGTTCGAATCTGACCTTCCGTCCTCTTCCCTCCTTTGCGTCTCGAGACCTCATTGCCGCGCGCCGCCTGGAGCGTCTCACTTTCACGTTCGCTCTCCGCCCAGAGAGTCTCGGCGGAATCGGGATAGTCATTGATCTTGGCTCCTCGTTTCCGGTTCGATGCCGGAGCGAAAGGAGGATAAGGCTGCCGCTCCAAGTATCGCGAGTCCGTTGTCGGGCGGAAGGGGCCTGCCGTTATCGAACAGCGATCAAGCTTGCGCGATTGGTTTCGATCCCCTGCGGTGATCGGGAGATCGGTGATCCCGCCGCGACAACTACGGACGTCGTTTACCCGCGTTCTTCGATCTTCGTTAGAGATTCGCTCGGCTGATCGATGGAAAAATTTCCTGTTGCAGGACATGTCCGACGTGTGCGTCGGAACGAGCGTGGGAACCATCACCGAACCGGAATGTCTGGGACCCTGCGAACCTGGTACCTCGGTTACGCTCGAAGGAATCGTTTGGCACGAGACCGAAGGAGGTGAGATTCGTGAGGTTTCTCTCGCGCAAAACATTGCCGCGCGATCGGGGATCTCGGCTTCTTGGACCGGGCTAGACGGAAGACCGTCGGGCCGTTGGGGAGGCCGACTTTTCATTTCTCCCGATTCTGTCGCAGGTGTGCTCGTGGTGAACGTCACTTGGCGGGGAAAAACGTACGTGGGGACTCTTCTGGACTGCACACGGCACGACTGGGCTCCACCGAGGTTCTGCGACTCGCCGACGAGCGATCTCGACGCCCGAACGCCAAAGGGCCGCGGGAAGCGAGGCCGCGCCGCGGCGAACGCCACTCCCGGAAACGACCTCAGCAACTTCACCGAGACGAGGAGCTCCGTGCACAGCAAGCTACGTAACGGCGGCGCAAAGGGCCGTCGCGGGGCTCAGGGTTCGCCGGCGGCCAGCCCGAGTCCTGCCGCCTTCGTTCCGCCACGGCCAGACCCAGCGGCCAAGCGAAAGTCCCGCGGACCCGAGGAGGAGGACAAGAACAAGAGGCGAGCTCCGCCGCCCACCCCTCCCAGCGGATCTCCTCCCGCGAGCCCCGTGCTTCTCGAATGCCCCGAACCAAATTGCAGCAAAAAGTACAAACACATCAACGGACTCAAGTATCATCAAAGTCACGCTCACGGATCGGCGGACGACGATGACACGAAGGAGGGTATTACCAGCATGTCGGAGAATGACGAGAGCAACATCGAGGCGCCTAGCCCCGCGACTCCCGTCAAGTCGCCGGCGGACAAGCCCGAGGGTACGCCCCTCAGGCCGGCCAGTCCCCCGAGCTCCGTTCTTCCCCCGGAGACCCCGCCGCCACCGACGCGCGTACCCTCTCCCGGCAACGAGCAGCCGGGTCCCGTTGTCGCTCTCGATAAGAGGGACATCGTCAAACCCGGCGTCCTGAGATTCACTCAGGACGACTTGCCGGCTCCGGCCGGCGGATTAAGCACCCCCTCGAGGCAGCAGTCCCAGCAGCAGCAGCAGCAGCAGCAGCAGCAGCAGCAACAACAGCAACAACAACAACAACAACAGAGCCAACAGTCCCTGGTAGTATCGAGCTCGCCGCAGAGTCCGAGTCCTCGGCCGAGTCAGTCGCCGAGGCCGGTACCGTCGCCGCACCCTTCGAACAGCGGTATTCCACAGCCACTCAATATTCCCCAACCGCCACAACCGTCCCAGATTGCGGCGCATCAGTCGCAAAATTCGTTGCTGCAACAGCAGACTCAGCAGGCTCTGCAAGCCGGACAAGCGTCTCAGCAGCTTCAATCGAGTCAGCAGCAGCAGCTTCAAGCGTCGGTCCAGCAGCAACTTCAGCCCGCCCATCAGCTCCAGGCTGTGCAGCATCCGCTGTCGGCGCAGCTCGGGCAACCGAGTCAAGCGCACGTGGTGCAGCAGGCTCAACAGTCGACCGGCTTGTCGAGTATGCCCGGCCAACATGCCGGCCTTCAGGCACTTGGCGGGCAAGTGTCACAGCAACCGGGACTCCAGCCGGCGCCACCATCGACCGGTCATCCGGGGCAAGGTGTGCAGTCGCACCTTCAGCAGTACTCGAGCGTTTCGTTGCACGCCAAGATGCCGCAGTTCAAGGTGAAACCCACCGCGGCTCTGATGCCCGAGCAGGACAAGAGCAAGGACTCCCGGACCTCCAAGTCTCAGAGTTACAAGAAAAAGTCGAGAAAGTCCCCGGGAGACAGTCCTCATCCATCGCCGTTGGAAGCTCCCATGGTCGATCCGGCGAGAGAGGACGTCCAGAGCCCGGCTTACTCGGACATTTCGGACGACGCGGCCCCCGTTCTCGAGGCGGAGCCTGCCGACAAGTCGAAGCAGAGCCAGGAGAAGGACGGCAAGACGGCGACACCCGCTCACCTTCCGGCGCACTTTGGCATGTACCCGTATTACGGGCAACCACCTTACCTCGTGCCGAGCGTACAGGAGAGCAAGCCGATCGATCAGAAGCCGAGCGATCTCACGCCCAAGCAGGAGATGAAGCCGCTCAACATACCTCAGATGCCCTCGATGGCGAGCTTGCAGAGCGTCGTCGCCGAGAAGGAGAAAAAGGAGCTCACCCAGCCCATACCGCAACCGCAGCAGCAGCCTCACTATTACGGAGGCTACGGCGGTTACATGCCGCCGGGTTATCCCTACCAACCTCCGCAGCCGATCTCTTCCCAGCAGCAGCAGCAGCAGCAGCAACAGCAGTTGCAGCAGTCCCAGGAGCAGGACCTTCACGAGCAGAAGGCCAAGATCAAGCAAGAACCGCAGCCGCAGCAGCAACAGTCCAGCTTGAAGGACAAGCAGCACGAGAATCACCAGATACTGAAGGAGAGCATCGAGATGAAGAGCCAGATGAGCCCGTATCACGTGTATCACAGCTCCCAGAGTCAAAGAGCAGCCCCGCCGCCACCACCGCCTCCAGGTCCCATGCAGGACGATCGGAGGTATTACCTCTATCCCGGCGATCAGCGGCGAAAGGACGAGTCGAGCAAGCAGAGTCAACAGGCAAAGGTTCCCCCTCCGAGTCCAAAGCATCAACCGAAGCAGGAGAAAGCTCAGGACCTGGGGAAGAGCGACGAGTCCAAGAGCAAGCAACAGCAGCAGCAGCAGCAACAACAGCAACAGCAGCAGCAGCAGCAGCAACAGCAGCAGCAGCAGCAGCAGCAGCAGCAGCAGCAGCAGCAGCAGCAGCAGCAGGAGGGCGTAAAGCCGACAATGGAGACACAGGGGCCTCCCCCGCCGCCTACCTCGCAGTACGCCTACATTCACCCGGGTTACATGCAACCGCAGCACTACGGAGCGCTGCCGTTCGATCCCGGACATCCGGTTTATCGTGGCCTCAGCCCGATGCTCGTCCCGGGACCGTATTCGGGCAATCCGTACCTTCACCAATTGCCCAGGTATCACGCGCCCGAAGATCTCAGTAGACCTCCAGGCGGAAAGGCCCTCGACCTTCTCCAGCATCACGCCAATCAGTATTACTCCGCGCACAAGATACATGAGCTGCAGGAGCGTGCGCTCAAGTCCCCGACGCCGAAGACTTCCGCCGCCTCGGCGAGTCCCTCGTCGGCCGGACCGACGCCTTCGAGGCCCCCGAGCGGCCCACCGAGCTCGGTCGCTGGTCCGGGTCCGCCTCAGCCTCCCGGCCAGCAGTCTCTCTCGAAGCAGCAGTCTCAACCGAGCGGTCAACAGCAGCAGCAGCAGCAACAGCAGCAGCAGCAGCAGCAGCAGCAGCAGTCCCAGCAGCAGCAGCAACAGCAGCAGCAGCAGCAGCAATCGCCGGCCATCGATCCAGGCGCCGGAAGCCTCGGCAAGGACAATCGTTCTCCGCCGCCGCAACGACACGTGCATACTCATCATCACACCCACGTGGGCCTGGGTTATCCCCTGCTCACCGGGCAGTATCCCGCTCCCTACGGAGGTAAGCCTCTCGTCAGGCCCTGACAGTAAGGCTAAGGCTCCCGTTTCGGCGAACCGATCCAACGTGTCCGGCGACTCCGACGACACCACCGACCGTATCGACCGTATCGACCGTACCTCGACTCTACCTCGACTACCGGCTGCTCCGTTTACTTCGTCTTATCACGTACGACTACCGATCCAAGCAACCAAACGGCCGAACTACTGTTCCTCCCGGGTGATTCCTCGCGCGATATATCGTTAATTGCCGGCGCGCGTTCCAATTCCTCCCTCGACCGCGCTACGATTGGGCTGTGCGACGATCGCGCTCTCTTCGATACGATCGCCGCTTCGAGTCCGATCGTCGAGACACCATACACCATATTGGTGCGTACGATAGAATCGCATTTCTCTGCTCGCCTCTTCTCCCGTTCACCGAGTTATGCTCGACTCGATTCGACTCCGCTCCGCTCGGCTTAGCTCGACTCGGCTCGACTCAACTCGACGGACGAGGCGGAACGCATTCTCCTATCAAAATCAACGGTCCACCCTCCCTCTCTCCATCGCGGGGAGACGGTTCTCGCGCCTAGGCGACATTCCGCAAAGGGCACTATTTTCCCACTATTTTATTACCAGACGAACGCAGCTCTCCGAGGCGGCGCGAGATCTTCCAGGGAGAGGGAAAACTCGGCCGACGGATCAAACGAATCTGTAAATAGTCTTTGGTCGTACCGACCGCCCAGGATGACGCCCTGGTATTACCTACCGGCGAGTCGCATTTTTTAACTTACCTGTACATATATACATAAATGCATACGTGCATACGTGCATAGATAAACGTGTAATTACGTATACATACGGCTCTACGAATAACGCGATCATCGAGCGAATATTTTGGAGTATAACATTGGAGTATAAGTGCGGCCGCGTAGTTTAGATTAGACGTGTAAGCGCGTAGAACTTAGACGTATAGTTGAGACTGTGATAATCATTTATCGCGCTTTTTTTCGATACGCAAACGCGAGGGATCACTGACTGACCCGTGGACAACCGTGGACGACCGCGGACGACCGTGGACAACCGTGGACGACCGTGGTCAACCGTGGGCGACCCTGACGACCGTGACGACAGTGCGCGAGACAACCTGGACGATAGACGTTGCTCGAACAGCGTCGAGGGTGCGGAGCAACGCGGTTGCAGCTTCGAGAGCCGCAACCTCCAATAAGAGGTGCTACGAGGGGGTGCGCGAGCGCCGGCAACCTCGTCGGTCTACCGCGAAACTTTCCTCCGCTGTCGAATTGTGCCGAGTATCTTACCGGCTATCTCCCGATCGAGTCGCGCTCAATGCCCTCGGAATTCCCGGAGCAGGAGTGCGCAAACCAGAAGAGGAAGATCCTAACTTTGGGACAAAATTTCAAATTTTTCCGCTCGCCGGATGGCTCGCTCGCTCTTCTTCCCCCTTCTTCTCCTACCTCCCCGCTCTCCTACGCTCGGATCTTTGCATTAGCTTCCATCTCTTTTCACTACCGACTTCGATTGCACGATCGCCTATGTCCGCGCGCTTGGGCTGGAATGGTGCTTAGGAACGCCGAGCACGTCCACTGAATCGTCCGCGTGACCAACGGAGGAAACTAGAGAAAGCTGACGTGTTCGATCGTTTCTGGATACTGGCTTCGCGGCAAATGACACAAGATTGTAAGTCAGAAGGAGAGGGGACAGACTGCCAAGGAGAAAAGGCTCGAAAACAAGGGCAGGTGGTTAAAGGCAGGTAGGAAGAAAGGAAGGGAAAGAAGTCGGAATGAAAGAAAGAAAGGAGGACGGGAGAAGGAGAAGAAGAGATGGATGGAAGAAAGGAAGGAAGGACGGAAGGAAGGAAGGAAGGAAGGAAGGAAGGAAGAAAGAAAGAAAGAAAGAAAGAAAGAAAGAAAGAAAGAAAGAACGAAATAAAGAAAGAAAGAACAAAAAATTTACAAATGAAAAAAGGAGATGGAGCGTCGAACCGGAATGGACCGACAGAACAAACCGAGACGAGACGAAACGAAATGAAATGACACAAAACGAGACAGACGCGACAAAACGAAGTAAAAGCTGGCAATGGATAGATAAGAGAGTAAAGAGTGAGTAGGTGATAAAAAGGAGGAAAGAATTAATGATCGGCCGTCTGGGTGTGTGTGTGTTGCAGCGGCAGTGCTGGCGAGTCAGCAGGCCGCCGCGGTAGCCGCCTCGGTGATCTCGCCATTCCCGCCCAAGTGACCCGCGGCCCCCGGTCCCGTCCTAGCCACCGGAACACCCGGAGCCACCTCTGCCGTCTCCGCCGTCACCGGCACCTCGATCGTCTCCGGCGGGCCCGTCGGTGGAGCGCAGTCGCACCACGCGTCTCACCATCCTTCGGCGGTCGCAGCCGGTGGGCATCCGCACTCGTCCGTAGCGGCGGCCGCGGCCGCAGCCGCCGGTCGCCAGTCTTAGAAGGGTCTTCACCCCCGATCCTCGCTGCCTCGACTCTACCTTCGCCTTCTCCTTCGCTTTCGCCCCCGCCCTCGCCCTCGACCTCGACCTCGACCTCGACCTCGCTTTCGCCTTCGCCTTCGCCTTCGCCTTCGCCTTTGACCTCGCCTTCGCCTTCGCCTTCGCCTTCGCCTTCGCCTTCGCCTTCGCCTTCGCCTTCGCCTTCGCCTTCGCCTTCGCCTTCGCCTTCGCCTTCGCCCTTCGCCTTCGCCTTCGCCTTCGCCCAAGCTTTCGCCCTCGCCTTCGCCCTCGCCCTCGCCCTCGCCCTTGCCCTCGCCCTCGCCCTCGCCCTCGCCTTCGCCTTCGGCGGATCTTAGTTCCTTGAGGAGAGAAAGTAGAGGAAGGGGAGAAAAGGAAGAAAGAGTTGAAAAAAAAAGGAAGGAGAAAGAAGCCGAACTAACGATCCGACGACTTTTTTCCAATCGACCAGCACGGAGAACGTACTTAAACGAAACGCATTGTATTTTACCAAAAACGACGAGACGCTATGTCGATACAAACGCACAAGAGACGGACTCTGTACGATAGAAACTCGACGATTCTCCTCGGTGAAAACGTTGATCCAGTTTCGTGATCGTCATCGACCTATTTCTCTCTTCCGATCGGGGTGGTCGCATTCGCGCGCGCACGTTCTCGACATCGACCGATCGATTTGATCACCGAGCATCGGACGACGCGTTCGCCGAAACGGGATTCTTTTTATGGAAGTGCGATTGCCGAATCGCGAAGCGAAGGTGCTCGATAAACTAGCTTCCCTCTCGTAAAAAGGTTCCTTTTCCGATCGTGTTTTAACGCGGGTATCCTCGATACGGTGCCGATACGGCCGATCAGCACGAATACCGACGCCGACGATGCGCACGAGTCTTTCGATTTTCACGAACACTGTGTGACTCAACGATGAAAATCGCCGGAGGGTCGTCAAAAATTCGAGTTGCCGTAATGTCGCGTTACGTAGCACGATAAACGCGCGGCAGTTGCGCATCGAGGAATGAAAAAAGTGGACCTTTCGGGGAAAACCGAGCGATAGAAAACGCGTCGGAAATCGGTTCGGCTCGCCTCGTGAATCGTTTGCTAGTCAGGATTTGATTTCGCCGAGAGGAGCGCCGTAAAAATCACGGGCGCCATGCCGAAAGAAACGGTGGTGGCGAAAGAGGGGTGAAGGACGAGGATTCGTCGCGAATCCCGCGAATTTCGCGGGGCCAACCGAACCGAAATTTTTTAGTTCTTTTCGCAAAGTCATATTTCTATTGCGCGCAGAGAGGGCTAGAGTAAGAGCAGCTAGGAATTACGGCGAATTCGGAGTGCATGACGAGAAGTGTATACGTACCACGTATACGCGTACGTACGCGTAAGCATGCAAAAGTCGCGCGTGTGAGGGGCGACTTTCGCGCTTCGTGTATCGTGTGTATGTGTGTGTGTGTGTGCGCGCGCGCGCGTGTGTAATGTGTGTGCTCGTATTCTGTCTGAGCTTTGTACGGCGTGGACGCGTGCGCATGTGTGCGTGCTTCCGTCGTGCGTGCGTGTTGCGTGTGCCCTCGCGATTTAAATCTCCGAAACTAGAAAATTGTATTTTATTGTATAAAAAAATTGGATAGAATTGCGGATTTGGATTTTTGTAGAAGAGACGCGCAACTGCTTAACGACATGACTTTTAGAAGATTCGATTACGTATGTAAAAAGTACCGGTAAAGCCGGATGTTAAAGAAAAATCTGTATGACGGTGCAACCCGCGCAACGGCGTATTGCAAACACTACATTTCCAAACCATCGAGTGACACTGGGAGTGATAGTACCTCGAAAGCTAAAACTCTTTTTACATATTAAAAACAACGGTGATTAGTGTCGTTACTATCGGGAAAAAATGGCAGCGGTCGAACGAAAGAAATGCGCGCGCAACAGAGAGCGATATAGGGAGAGAGAGAGTGAGTGAAAATGAGAACGAGAGAATGCGACAGAAAGCGAGGGAAGAAGGAAGTGAAGAAAAAGAGAACGCGGCATCGCACCGTCTGTCTAACGTTACTGTGCTAACGATTATCATTGTCTTTTATTACGATTATTAGTTTGTAATTACCGGTTACGTTATCTTATTATCGTCAATGGGACGAAAACGATAGACAAACGAGCGATAGGTGGCGGCTGCCGAGAGTCCGTAAATCTTATCGTACCGCGTGACGTCGCAAATGCCAAATCAAAAGTGTGAGCGGGGCGTGCTTCTGTAATTCGAGTGAATATGCGAATATTCGTTTGGCCGAGTACGGAGAAACGCGCGGAACTGTCGTCTCAGTTTTAGTGAGACATGATACGGATCTACGGGTGGGGCTTTAAAATAAATGCTGGTGCTGTGCTGTGATTTTTATAAAAGAGAAAATGAGAAAAGAGTGATAGGGGGAGAGAGAGGGAGAGCGAGTGTGAGAGAGAGAGAGAGAGAGAGAGAGAGAGAGAGAGAGAGAGGAGATTGTAAGAAGAAGAGGTAAAAGACAAAGGGATGTTAATGGGAAAGCTGCGGACCGAATGAATTGAACGGTCGCATCAATTTTAATGAATTTTTATGAAAATATGCAGATAGCCTAAGTACCTGGACCCCCTGCTCTGCGCTCTCCGCAAAGACACACGAAAATAAAAGAAAAATAAGAGAGAAAGAAAGTTGTATGGATTGTATAGGCTGTAAAGTGTATTTGCTTTTAAACAAAATTTAATATAGATCGTTAATCGCTAATTACGCGAGACGAAGGAAGCTGTCTCCAATCGGAAGACACGTTTGCTCGGAAATTCGAAAGACGACGGCTGGCCACGCGATCCTCGCACCAAATTCGCATTATTCACCGTTTCATCCGTTTTTATCTACGCTTTCATTATTATCATCATCCTTGGCTCGCTTATCTCCTCGCCATCCATCATCCATCGCCGACCTTATCCACCCACTCCCCCTCATCCTCCGGCTGTTTCATTCTCTTCCGTCTTCTAGCCTCGTTCAGCTCTCGTTCGGTCGTGTTTCCAACACAAATTGTCTCTCTGGTTATGGTGAACAAATGTAATTGACAATTGGAGACAACCTCCGATTAAGGATATACTCTAAGGAGTACTACTTATATGCCACGATGTCGCATAATCCATTGCAAAAATCCTCAGATGGGTACTAAATGACAAAATAATGCGGACTGAAACGACGTAACGTAACGTATCGTGACGTAACGTAACAAACAAGGACCCGTATTCTCGTCTCCTTTTTTTTAGAACGATGAAAATAGTGAGTCGTTGCGCTTTATATATTATACACTTCGAATATATGAATATACGAGTAACATAACGTACAGAAGCAAGTACAGAAATGCAGGCATCTTGTCGTTAAATTGTAAGATATTGTGTTCAAACTCCAGAATGTACTCTGATCCCCTTCCTCGGACTACTATATATTAAATATATTGTGCACTATGCTCCAACTTGTCCATACGAATAAACATATTGGAAAATCTATCACAAAATGCCAGCTTCTTTGCCGAAGTCCACCGTTTTTACAAAAACTCATGTTTTTCGAGAACGAAGAGGGTGATTGAGGAATTTCGTTGCCGGATTTGCGTTCAGGACGACCAACACTATAACAATCACTCTGTGACTATTGGAAAACAGAAAGAAAAAGATTTTTATATTTGTTGAACAGTGTAATTTCCCGCGAGCACGGCGGACCTGACATGGTGCGCGCGCACAACGGGTATCTATTAGCACATCTGGTCGTCGATTTAAAAGAGTAAATGGGATAACGCGGTTTTACCCCTTTTACCGTGTTGCGGAACATACAAAAACATTCTATCAGATACAGTTACATCGAATACTTTCTACTCAATGATAAATATCGTAACAATTTTGAATGCTACAAAACTGCACGTATCGCTACATGCGTTTCTTCGCCAACTTACACTTTGTAGGTTATAGGGTCTAACTGAAGTTTTTCGTGGAATCGTTGGAAAGGAATTACAATTACTTGTATTGCACAAGAAATTGGACGATTTTATGCGCAATAAAGTGTAAATATACCGTTGCGTTTCATTTAGAAACCCAAGACCTCATTAATGATCGACCTTTGCTCGAGGGAGGAGACAAATTCGAAATATAACGTCGATTCGGACGGTTAATATGGATGAAATTGAATATAAATTGGAATCGAAGAATCCAGTTTTGATATCGCACGTAAGTGACGAATCGCATTCCAACTTCATTCTCGTCCTTGTATAATTCTAATGTAATCTTATTTCGATGCAGGCAATATCCAAACTTTTTGAATCGATCAAGAAGAAAAACGATACTCCTGAAGGTATTTCAAAAGTAAGTTATTCTTATTCATGGATTTATATTTCCTCCTTACTTCCTAACTCCTTACAAATTCGAACAGGTACCTGAATTTCAATTGCTTCTGTCAAAACGCGACTCGGCGGATCCTAATCTTAGTATTTCTGTCTATCAAGCTTTAACCGTTCTCGTTGAAAATGGATTGTGGGACGTGAAAACGGCACTTTCCACGTTCTCATCGAGTTCTACTTCCACAAAGTATACAAACTAAACTCAAATTCAAAGTCCTGTTCCTGTCGGGATTTCAGATACTTACACGTCATTTCTTTTAGAAATTACGTCCCCGTCGCTATGGCCATAGGTCGCTTAATGACGGTGGAGGTAAAGCGCAATGAAAATGTCAAGAAAACATGTCCCTTTATGTTCTGTATACCTCAGCACCCGCTCGTAACGATTTTAATCCGGGATAAACGCAGTTGGCAAACTGTGTTACATCGGATCAAGATTATAATGACTTCCAGCGATCGAAAGTATGTAACTTAAGCGTCGATCTCCAGTAATAATAACTTATCGAACCGCACATATTTCAGAGTCAGGGAAAACGCCATAGAAATGATACGGCCTCTTTGCTTGTACGTCCTGTGCCATCCGTCTTCGGATCTGTCGGACAATTGTAAAAAACAGATCTGGTGGCTACTAATTACGTCCGAACATACTTTGAAATTACAATCAGAAATTCTACTTTGGTTGCGCACAAACGAACCGCACAGCTGTCTAGATACGAACTATAGAATTTTAGAGTTCGTAGAAGTTGCGTTATCGGGAGAGGGCAGAGAACATTGCGCGGCTCTGCTGCCGATAATTGTGTCCTTTACGATAAGACTGCTGGAATACGGATCTGACCCAACACCAAATTTTGATGCGATATCGACTGTTCTGAGAGAATGTAAAAACTATACCGCGGGAAATATTATATTGGCATTAATGGCAGAAGTGATTACGTTATGTCCTGCTATTTATTTGTACAATGTTTTGCAAATATGTAGGTATATCTTTTTGGTCGCCGTTATTGGCGCAACAAAGCATTCCTATACGAGTCCAATGTGACAATTTCTGCTCGGCGTTTGAATTATTCCTACTTTGCGTTCCAGGTACCACGATAGTTCGTCACTTGCAATGCGACGAATTGTTTTTAAACGTGCTGGTGGCATCCTTATTAAAATGGATGGCATATCCGTCCGTGTTGTGTTCCGATGCATTAGAGATGGCGAGAGATCTGATAAGTCTCTCGATCGAACGTAACTATAGTGATAGGAGCGAATTTTCAAGCAGCAAGATGGACATTTTCGACGAGATCTGCGTAGCATTCGAGCACTCTGATTCGTTTGTTCAATTTTATTCGCAAGTCGTACGTCATTTCAATATTACGACCCACGAGGATACTTTCGTTTGGTTGAAAAATCTCTCATTCGCACCGATGGAGATAAAAAGCAGATACAAATTAATATTATCCGGGATTATTTTACAAACTACCGATCCCAAGGTAACGGAAGTTGCATACAAGATACTCGTCGAAATTGCCAGTGACGTTAACAGTTGTTTCGGATCACACGCATTGTCCGTGATACTGCACAAATTGACCAAATGTAAAAGTAGCATCGAAGCAAGGCACTTGTTACTTGCTGTTCCCGAGCTCGTAACAACGAAGGAAAATATCCCGATAATTGCACATGCCTTAGATTCATTGCTGAACGGCCGTCGCCACTTGAGATACTTTGCCATAGAATTATATTTAAAGGCCCTGGAAAAGGAAGGGAGGTGCTACAGATTCGTTTCAGCCGCGATAATCCGTACGATGAAAGACGATGCATGCTGGTACGCGGATGCAACTTGCGCGAGAGCTATGAAATATATTTGCGAGTGTCGTCCAGAACACGGCGAGAAACTCGTACCCTTGCTGTCCCAAATATTGAATCGATGCGTGGACATAAACGGTGGTACCGCTACCGCGCTTGCCCTTGACAGTATATCTGCACTTTGCAAGTCTGCCGTGATAGGTATTTGTTCGACCTGGCGAGTCATATCTCCGAAAATGGAAAAGGAAAACCGTACGGTTGTGTTGGAGAGCCTCTGTGAACTGTTGGGAGACATTCCGTCGTATCCATCGCAATGCGACCAAGAGTACGATAAGTTAATTAACAGTGTCCTGTCGAATTTGTGGAGGTATACGATGCGCCAGGACGTCAGAGTCATCGAGTCTGCCCTAAAGGCGATAGCGTCTTATCATTTGGATCAAATTCCATTGAATTCCTTACCCGCGGAATTCAGATGCAATCTCGTGCTACCGGCGGCGTACGCGGGAATTCCGACCGACACGGAGAAGAAACCGGAAGACGTTCTCCCCTATATACCTGCCACGTGTTGGATTCAAATGTTGCAAAAAATAAATAAGTCTGCTCTAACGGCGGCCGGTGATCTCTTAATTTCCTTCATAAGTCGAGAAGTGACCGGATTTCGGTCTGGAATTTATCTTTGGCCACGTGGGGAGCCGCGAAACTTTAAGTATTTGCCGGAGAGGAGCGTAATAAGGGCCGTGGGTGAATACCTGAGACGTTGCGACAAGTCCGAGCCTAATAATCATCGGGTCGTCTTGGAGTGTTTACGCATATTTGCTTACAGATACCCGAAACCTCTTCCCAATATTAACTGGGCTTTTCTCCAAGAGACCATCGATTTGTCGACCGAAGCTAAAGAACGAACTCTTCTGATAGCGTGCCATCATTCTACGATATCGTCGTCCGCCAGATCTTTCGTTGAAAATTATTTACTCAAGTACAAATCTGCGACGGATGCAAATGTTATTTTACAAAGCAACGAGTATTTAATACTCTACTCGTGTCTGGAAGATTTGTGCCAAGCTCTCCGACCGAGCAATCTGAAATTATTTCTGCAGGTAACGTTGGAACACGCCGTCGAGAGAATAAATTTCGATTATGGAAATTCGCTAAATCTGTTCGATCGTATTATGCGTTCCTTTGGCAGAGTATTGAAAATTCAAGAGCTACACGATGGAAATTTTACGCTGCTCTCTACGATACTGGAAGAGCTTTTCGATAAAGTAGATTTAACGAATAAAAACGCTCAATCGTATGTTGTAGCGGCTTTAGAGTTACCGACCGAACAGTTGAAAAGAATTACGTCTCCTGGAGTATGGTGGGAAATAACACCTCTGAAATTAAAAAATGCAATTTCTATCAGAGTTCAATTAACTCGGAGAAAATCTGCCGAAAATCCTTACATCTGGATAAATGAGATTATGGACGTAACTGCGACTTTCCCTAGGTAAGAGTTTTTCCTATCAATCTTTTACGCGACTTTTCCTCATCTTCAATTACGGTACGATTATCAACAGAACGTTGTATCTTCTCCTTTTCTATTTTTTCTCCGGATTTTTCTAAAGCGTTCAATCGCACTTCCTCGAAAGCATGGGAAACCTGCAAATTGAAATGAAAGACGAGGAGTCCAGTGTTAATTGGACTCTAGGCCTAACGGCTCTTATTCAGGAGCTGCTAGTGAAACCTCATGAGGAAGATAACGATAAAATCAATTTCTATTGTAACGTTTTATTCGTGTCTACCGTTTGTTTGTCCGGCATGGATTGCACGTTAACAGAGAGAGACTCGTTGATCGCATCGCAGAGTATCGGAGCTGAATTATTTCCTCAGGCTCTCGCTGTACTTTCGTACAAACGGGAATGGACAAATGCAATTCCACAGGTAATCTAGAATTATTCCATCTACAATAACCGGGATATAATCGTAATGGTTCTTGTGCGTTGTACTTTCAGGTAATAGAATGGTTAAATTACATGAGAACAAGTTCAGTACCTGACGCGTATAAATATGCATTTCATGCGTCCTTGGTAAATTTAAGACACGAGCCGTTCTTTGAACGCGGATGGATGAAGTATCTATCGATCAAGACTGTCATTGAGACTCGTCGGCACCGCTTAAAAGAAAAAAAGGAAAATACATTTTAACCGATCGAATCGGACATTTCCGATCGATACTTGACGCAAAATACAGCCTCCCGTGTAACGTGTTTCACTTACACCCTGTCCCATACAATACTCTTATCAACGGATATGTACAAATTTCTCGTCACATATGCTGTACGTGACGACTATCATAATGCTACACAGATGTTTCACTATTGTCCAAAGTCATGACTGTCAACGTATTTGGACGCGATCCCGTCAATATTTGATCTTCGGATAATCTCATTCTAGGTTCTAATACGTTTCTCTTTGTCTCGATGTTTTTCTTTATCGGCGTTCGACTCGGACTAGACTTCCTGCTGCTGGGGTAAGACTTTAACAAGCGCGCACTAAAAGAACAGACAAACAAACAGAAACGTTCAGCTTCTCTTCGATCCCATAGTTTACCGTCGTCTCGTGAGACCCGGGCTTTCGCGTGTCTTCTTTGATTATAATTATACGTACGCGTCTATCAATTTAAGAAACAGCCGAGCATAAACCTGATATTCTTCGTCGCCAAACTCCGTGGGGTCGTGTCTCGCATGCTCGTACAAGTCACAAAACTGATGTATCGAACGCTGCCCACTTCCGTTTAACGGCGTGGCCAATGTTGCGAGTAAGTAAGCCCGTAAATTTTCAGAGGGATGCCGCTTTAAGCAACTGTCGTATTTAGTAATCTCTGCTTCTGCAATGTATTCTCTTTAATAATAAGCATTCGGCGTGGATGCACACGTACCGTAGTGACGATAACATTTCGAAATAATTACCCAATGTTTTGACATCGTCTACCGCCTTTGACCTATAATAGTGTGGTGCAGCTTGTCCACCAGGGGCCATGATAAATTTGTGATCGTTGATTAGCTGTGGTTCATACTGTATTCTTGGTATGACTTCTATTCTTCTTTCAATATCTTTCTTTAGTGACTGCAAACAAACGTAAAAAGTTCATTTCTTAATGCAGACAAACGCGAGGCATACGACGTATCATTGTGTCAACATTAACGAGATGATTTCCCTAAACCTTTTAAACCTGCATTTCTTATATTGATCTTGCGTTCCTTCATAGTACCATTGAAGAACGTCGAAATGGAAAATGTTATTATTAAAATACCTTAACCTTTCGAGCGCTTGTTATCGCACCTTTTTTGCGTCATGACCGATGGGAATGTGTGGTCCACGACGCGAGCGTAAGGCGAACCTCATTATTTGCCGCTTTGCGAAAATAAATAACAAAAGTATCGTCAGTACCCCGGCAGCTATAAATATCACTATAGTTACACCGGACAATTCTTCCGTCATATTTACGATGTTTAATGTCTGATCAAAGTTAACCACCATCAACCACGTAACCACGACGACCAACGACGACTGACGGTGACTGACCGGTGACTGAATGCGACTGAATGCCACTTCGCGTTCCACGTACAAAAGATAAAAATCATATAAAGTCGATAAGTATTGATATTATTATATTGTCATATTTCGTTATATTCAGTTTTGCCCGAGCAATAAATAATTCAAGTACCATTAGAGGAAAGGAGGAAAGATAATGTAGGCATTCGGAATTTTTTTTCTCTACCTTTATAGCTGAAATAATCAATTGCCATTTAAGTACAAGATTTTATTAAACAGCAATCGATTATCAGTTAATTGATTAAAAGGACAGAAATTAAAGATCAAAGATTACACCGATGCAAATAATTGAGATCATTGGTTTTTAAATATAAAAATAAATCTAATTAATTATCTAAGGAATCAGTGTATGGCGTCATACATTCTTTAAGATACATTCAATAGGTTTTCTGTAAACAGTTTCATTTACATCAGTTATCTCTCGTAACAGCTTCTCCCCTTCTATGGAGAAGCTCGTATTCACTTTGACGAAAGTCAGTAAGAGTTTTCCAAAGTTCTTGTTTTTAGAAAAATCCAATGCCTTTTCGGCGAATAATCTCAATAGCTTTTCGTTCGTGCCATATTCCATTTCGGAGGAAAGGAAATTTTGCAAAAGTGAAACGTGCCATATTTTAAGGTCTTTCACGGCAGCTACAAAATCTCTAGAAAAGTAATATGGATTATTCGACGACTATTCACGACTCGTGGATCTTTGCTTGTCCGGTAATAGAAAAAGACATACGCCATCAGAGCATCTTTTCTCTGAGCACCTAGTGCTTCGGCTATGGCATTTACGATGGTCGTATCTTTTAAATTCACATTAAGAAGAGGTATAAAAAGTAATTTTTGAATCTCATCTGGAAACTGTCGAATAGAGTCCGTTACTGCCGATGACAATAATCTCGATGGTTCTTGTAGAGAAGTTATCTGGAATAATATAAAAATTTGTAATTATAAAAAAATTGTTATCTTCATGAAATAAAAACTGTAGAGAGAAACTTTACCTTTGGCAGCAATAAATGGGTACATAATACCGGCACGCATCTTGCTCTGTGCTCTATACTCGTGCCATTCATCGAACGACATAAATTATAAGTGCCCGTCGTGCCGAGCCTTTTCTCTAAATTCTCTACTACTTCCAATAGCTCCTCGTCCGATAAATTTTTTAATTGCCCTAGATCTATTTTACCATTAGACCGTTCTAAACTTTCATAGAGGCCGTCCATTAGATCGAATTTTTGAATCGACGTCTGTACAGTTTCTTCGTGAAAGTTTTCCTTAACTTGCGTAAAGTAAAACTGAGTGGATGGAAATGGACCATGATCGATTGTTTCGAGCGCGTTTTCGTCAAGTTCTTCATCGTCGGTAGTTTCTTCATCGATCCCCTGTACTTCCTCCTTTATCTAAAACCATGGATCATCGTTAACGTTACCGACCTTTCAATTCCCATCGACAGCGCTAACCTGTCCCGACACGATTCTCCACGATTCGTCAACTTGAAAAATATCTTCCTTTAACGCTTCTTTTATCGATCCCAATTTTTCTATGGTCCACTGTGACAAGAAATATTCCTTCGTAATACTTTCCTCCGCCATACCTATTTTACCGGTACACTTTTTGATCTTTAAAAATTGCTACTCATCATTACATATGAGAAACTATGAAGTTTGAAGAAAAACATAAGCTTCATTTAAAATTAAACCGGTCAAATCAAATTGGACAAATAAATATTCCATAATGAGCTCCGTATATAATCGACATGGGTTTCGTTAAAAGGACAAAGTTTGAGGATCATAACTTTATTATACAAGTGCGCGCGTTTTATGTAACGTATGTGTACTCAAGCAAGTAAGCATGCACTGCAAGATATTTCAAGGTATATACGTGTTCTCATATTGCGGCTTCCGTTGGATCGTAAGTGCTTTGGCCGGCTCCACTCGCACGATACGATCGATGAAATGTAGTTAAATGGAAATCATATACACTATACATTATACACAATAGATTAAGAGAGATCGACGAGACCAATGGAATCATTTGTGAAAGCACAAAACCCACAACACTACACACCGGCCGAGCATTCGTAGATTTTCGAGCAAGTATCGTAAGTATTCGTATAGTTGATAGCAAATTATACGTCACGTCCTGGTAGCTATTGGCGTCGCTGGCAGTTCAGTCGCTCGCGAACGATGCGTATCGCCGCGTATCGCTACGTATCATTGAGTCCTCGAAATTCGGAGGTTAACGTTAACAAGTTCTTCTAACGTAAAAAATTCGAATTTTTAAGAAATATACTAATACGGCTTTAAGCGTTACGGAACGTTTGTTACGAAATTCTACCAAATGGCCGAGTGAAATGTTTTTCCAGATTTAAGGTGTGTCATGCAGATGTAAAACAAAGTAGAAAAACACTGACGCCAAAATGTGCTAAAAAAACGTCTGGGTGTGTGCGATAAGATTGGCGCGATCATTATATTTAAATCACTTTGCACAAATCTTTTTCGATTCTTCTCACCTGCAGTTTCATCGTAATGCATTGCATCCATATGCGACGATTAAGTTTGAAATAGATTAAGTCACGTTTCTGTCGATTGAAGGAAAAAGAAGCGATGTACGTACGTACGATGCATAACTTACAGACCGAAAGTACCGTCGCTCTTACTCGCTAGGATTACGACCACCTCAGCATCTTCTCTGTCATTTTGCCTATTGTGATTCTTTTCTTTTTTATCGCTGTCACGAGTGTCAGAGACCGGTTTCACGTCTGGAAAACCCGGATCATTCCGAGGCCGTTGAATATCGAGTATAAACGCGATTCCTTTGTGCGTCAACTTTCTTGGCCGCTGTATAGGTGTCGTTACACAACCGTTTAACGCAGATACGTGAATCGTATCGTACATATTTTCCCTTTGACGAATTTTCTTAAGTTCTGTCTATTCGTTTACATCGTATTCATGATGCAAAGGGTCTAGCCGGAAAGGAAGGGAAAAAGTGCCCTCAAAGCTAATTGATCTTGGAGCATACCATTCGATAGGTCTCTAAAAAAATACCTCTTCCTGCAAAAAAATTAAAAATCAACAATTGTTTAGAATATTGACTTAATTATTCATGTAACCACATTTATATTTTTACAGCTTTTGGAGATTACTATGATTATTAATCTAGAATTTTTTCAGATTTTTCCGTTGGCATATCATATTTATAGCTTTTGCAGGTAGCAACTGTAAAATACGTTTTACCCTGGAACTACCCCTATAGTAGGGATAGCGGTTTTATACTTTTCGGGGTGATTTTTTATTAGAGATTTATCGAATGGTATGCCCCAAGATCAATTAGCTTTGGGGGCACTTTTTACATCCTTATCCGGCTAGACCCTTTATAATTACGATGCATTCACACCGTTAGGGGTGTGTGTGTGTGTGTGTATGAGAGAGAGAGAGAGAAGTTTTTCTAATAGATGAAACGAACAGTATTATCGCGAAATCGATTTTTTTATTTCGATTACTTTCGCCGTTTCAAGCGTTTCAAACATGAACCGGTATTAAAATAACGATACATTCAAATGTAAGAATGTTAGGAAATTTCTTATCGCTATAAAGCTATAAAGACGCGCTTTGAAGAAAAAATTGAGATACGGAATCGAGTCCAGCGATAGCGTAGAAAGCATGCACTGCTACGATGTATAGCTTACGTTAATTATTAAATACGATGCGAAAGACTAGTAGAGACGAACGATCATCTGTTCCGATCTGGATAAAACGAGCGTGGTTTCGGTTATTGGTTCGTGCCTTTGTCGATACTATATGATCGACACAGTTGATACAGTTTATGGAACGTGGATCATAAAAGTTCACGACAATCGTAAAAGTCGCGCGACGTTCGTCATGCTTCCGCAGCTATAGCCCCGTAATAACAACGTTTCTTACTCCAACACAGTATTATCGAAAGATATCGTTATATGTAGCAATTGAAACGAAGGTAAACGGGGAAAAGAAGATTTAAGTGGAGCGCTTTACTCATTCGTAGGAATACCAAGAGATCGCAGGAATGCCTATATTATCCGACTTATCTCGCCGATTTCACATGTTGACCATGTTGACCACCGACGCGAAGCCCGATCCTTCGCGTGTCGTGCCCGAAGGATACACGCACAATTTGAGTCCCGGCACGGCCAACGGAACGATAAAAACGAAGACAAGCTCGAAAACAGAGTCTCCAGAGTCTCGGTTAAATGATCATGATTCGACATCGACCCTGCCGGATAAAACTTCACCAAATAACTCTATTCCTACGAAAGAGGCAAATTCCGAAGATGCGACGACACCTTCCCCGACTAATACGAAGGAACAGAAAAGACCAAACGTCAAAACGAGAACAAAGTCGAGACAATGCAAGTATTGTAAGCACGTTTTACGTCAAGTATGCTTAACATTCTTTCTCGCGTTAAGTTAGCTCGAGCAATCGTTACTTAAATATTCGTTTCCTGAACGCAGCACAAGGGACGAATGTCGTGAATTATAATATAATTAATTCGAACGGGGTAAAGATCGGCTCAAGAACCAGTTATATTTGCAATGTGAATCAATATCCCGCAAGTAACACGCCGCAGCCGGAAGGGCCTTGGTCTAAACCAAAGTTTCGTGATATGCCCGAGGACGTCGAACGTTTAAGCGGTTCTACCGAAGAAATTTCCTTCGAGGATATGTTTATTATAAAGACTCACGTCGGACATGGCTGGAGGGATCTTGCCAGACGGCTTTCATATTCCGACGGTCAAATTGACCAATTCGAGGAAAATTATAGATTCAGAGGTGTAGATGAGGTAAACTCCAATTACCAAGCCTACGGTACGTTTCGTTATTAGTCGATCGTTAATTCGGCTATTATGTCTCCAGGTGATATATCAATTGCTTCTTGATTGGAAGCAAGCTAATACAAAAGATGCAGAAATTGGTACTCTTGTAAATATATTATGGACTTGCCAAGAGTACGATTGCGTGGAACGTTTGGTTGCCGTCCATAAGAAAACAGCATGACTTCGATGAACCGTGATTTGGAATGGTGCACACGCAGCCTCGTTGCGTGTACATACATACATCGATTACAAGGAGCCTATTCTTCTTTACAGGAAATTTATCGAAATATATTCTTCTTTATAAAATGTACGTACAATGTATATATTTATATGCGTAATAGTAAATGTATTAAAATACCTAATATATATATATATATATAAATAAGTAAGTTTATATAAATAAAATCTTTTTGTACTCGTAATTTTAATTTCACACGAGAAATATTCTACCTATTCGAACTGATTAATGCTACTTGAACTATATCATATTAATCCATTTCCATTGCATTCCCATTCATCTAAATTGAATTATTCGACTAATATATTTATAGTAAATCATATATACATCGGTGTTTCGAGTGAAATACGATACCGTAACACCATTCCGTGTGGTCATGATTATACAAATTCATAATAGAACGCCGATATGATACATAAACAATGTGACAAGGGTGATTCTATAATTGCCGTTAAACGGTATTAAAAAAAATTCGCTACGTTCCGTCGGCGCATAATTCGATCTATAATCGTCAATTCGATGCCCCAGTTTTAATTTCGGTCGAAGAACATTTGGGCAATAACTAGATAACTTTACCCATTGTCTCACTTACATCCTCCTCCCTCTTGCAAAAGATTCGATCCTTACAATTCTCGAATTGAATCAACATATCTTCGAGACCCTTATTACCATCCAAAACCAAAACCGGTGCTGGTGTGGAAAACAAGGTCCGATGATAAAGCCATTCGTCATGAATATCATGAATTTGTTTTAAATACTCCAGTGATACCGAATTCTCTTCCTTTCTCGCCCTTGCCCGTATTCTGTGATAGACGACTTCGGGCGACGTTCTGAGGTACACTAAACGGGGAGCATGCCATCGATATAAGTCAAATAAAATTATTTTATTCTTTTGTCTAACGAAAACGCTTTACCTATTAAATCTGTTTCTATTTTGGCATTTTTTAGACACCAGTTGTACCAATCTTCTAGAACTGTTGCCTCGACGCCATGTAACATTTTCGTACGTTTCATATTTTCTATAAAGCACCTTGCGCTATACACGGATCTTTCCATAATTTTATACTGAAATGAAGTTTTGAATGTGTGAAGTTGCAACATCGTTAGTTGTACGTACGATTGAAATAAGAAACCATAGCGCGCCGGATCGCTGTACATTAATTCCTGTAACAGTTTAATGGACACACGATACGATACTTAAGACAAATTATTGGATATTAGATTTTACAGCTTTAATCATAACATTTGGAAAATCTCACCAATAAGTTGGTTCCTCCTACGTCGCGCCAAAGCTCCACGGGTTCTTGTAGTACCACTGTATTCTTAAACTTTTTAAAATTACTTAGGAACGTAGTTTTCCCACTTCCTATGTTTCCTTCTATACATATCGTAAATGGACGTTTGTACAAACTGCAGGGAGATTTGCTCATTTTTATTGCCACTCCAAAAATAGCTTTCACTGAAAAATAATTAAAGGTGTCTTTTAACTTTTTAATAGATAAGTAACTTTTGCTCTTTAGATTAATCTACTATAAATCCGACAGGGCATACATTAATATTACTCACCGTTATATGTACAATGATTATTAATTTTAACAAACTTCTAAGATAGATTACTGTAATTCGTTTGACTTATCACAAAAGAGTCAGATTATACATAATTTAAATAATATTTACGTCGCATTAAAAGAAATAACAAATTTTGAAAATTGTTTAAATTAAATAAAAACTATCATAATGTTGAAATTGCCGAAAGATTAAAAACAAATTCGGCGTGCCGTACTACAGATACATCGCGTACACGTTCGGACTACAATTGGCGCGTAAATTAACAGCTGCATTGTGCAACACGCCGCAATTGCTCCCTCTAGAGGAGAAAATCACGATAGTGCTTACCCTATCAAATATACAAATATTTGTGTTAAAAGTTTATTCTCAATTCTACCTGCACATGATCAATACATATTGATTACTAGGAAAGTCCACTTATCTTTACAATAAATTTTGAATTATAATAGTAATTTTATGCGTTTGTTTGATCTAGCCGGACTTACCTCTGAGAGCCATGGTTCTTTAATTGCGGTTAGTCGGCTATTTTTAAAATGTTTGACGAGAAAAATAAATTATCGGCATTACTGTCGTTTCCTTACGAGCTGATTGAAATCTCTCCATGGTCGCAAGGAGTTCTAGTTGCCGCAAAACATAACAGGTATAACAGCGAATGTAAGCATGGAGTGGATTGTTCATAGAAGATATTTTACGGTATATACATATATATATATATATATATATATCGTATACCCCTCCTTCTTGCATGCTACCAACGGTTTGAACCATTTAAACCGATTGGTTACGATTTTAGTAATTTATCATGAAAATTCTTTTAGGAACTTTCTGATCGGTTTCGGCATGATTGACGAAACACATGTTACAACCAGTTATATACGACAATTACAAGCAGTGGGTTCAAGTGGGTCCAAGCCTTACAGGAGGTTATAAACGTTATAATCCATTATAACCCTTTCGAACAATAACCACTAATTATGGCTTATGATCTCTATGATTGTTACGATCATCCGCGAATGTATGATCATTAGTCTACAGACACTACATAAAGAGCTGTGCACAGAATTAAAATATATACATTTAAGTGCATATTCCGGAACTTTTATAAAATTCGTAAATATCCAACTCGGAAAAAAAACGAAGGGAAAATGGAATCTTTAATGGATTTAAATCTTTATAAATTACTCGACGTGCCTGAGGCAGCTTCCGTTCAAGAGGTACTTACTAGAGCCTCGATCGTGAAAACTGCAAAATTTACGACTATCAAACACTTATACCTTTTAGTACAGTCATCGAATAACTCTCTCTTACTATTACTATTGCAGATCAAAAGAGCATATCGCAAGAAGGCATTATCTTGTCATCCAGATAAAAACCCAGACAATCCAAGAGCAGCAGAATTATTCCATGAATTATCTAGAGCCTTGGAAATACTTACAGATACTTCTGCTCGGGTAAGAGTCATATTCCATGTAATTCCAGTATAATGATTTATAACTTTTTCTCCAAACATTTATATAATACATATAACTTTATCAAAACAAGTCAGCTTATGACAAAGTTATAACAGCTAAACGTCAAGCAAAATTACGTGCCGAAGTATTTGATTCAAAACGAAAGAAGTTGAAGGAGGATTTAGAAGCCAGAGAAGAAGCCTATAAGAGATCTTTGAACACTACACGTGTTGCTAAAAGCGAAGAGGAAAAGTTACAAGTGAGTTTAACGATATTTAGAGCTGAATGCATATAAGGGAAAGGGAAATGTTATCGTCAATTTCAGGAGGAGATAGAGCGTTTAAGGAAGGAAGGTTCGAAACAAGTAGAGGAAGAGATAGCTTTCGTCGAAAGACAAATAAAAAAGAGAATACCAAAATTTCACAAGGAACCAGCTACAGACAATGGCTCTTATAAAATTAAAATTAAATGGAGGAACAAAAATTCTAACGAGGCCAGATACGACTATGACACCTTGCACCGAATTTTATCCAAGGTACTGAATTATTGTAGTTCTGTATATTGTTCTTCCGAGATAATATAAATCATGTCGACTGCCTTTCAGTATGGGGACATAACAGCCCTAGTTATCTCCTCGACGAAGGAAGGTAGAGCGTTGGTAGAATTCCGAAATGAAAAGGATGCGGTAAGTGTGATACAGAGAACTGGCTCGGCGTTAAGAACTTTTGCAATATATCCCCTTGTCGTTAGGAAATTGCAGTAAAGACGGAAATTGGTTTTGTCCAAAACCCTTTAACGCTTCAAAAGTTATGGAAAACGGAAGAGATTACCAATCTTGACGGCGATGTAACAGACCACGGGCAGTTTCACGATGAGCAGACGTCATTATTTGTCGGTAATAATGAAGAAGAAAGGAAAAACAATTGGACACAGAACATTCTTGGCGAGTCAAACTCGCGCACCGGTGTAAATATAGGAGTACGTTGAAATGCTCGTTCATGTTACATTTAACATTAAAAGATCATCAGATTTCGGTATAACGATTCGGCGTTATAGGTAAAGCACCACGAAGTGTCAGACGCGGAGTTCGAGAGATCAGTCCTGAGCAATCTCAGAAGGGCGGAAGAAAGAAAAAGATCTTTGAAAATAGCAAGTACGGAGGAAAATACTTGATGCAGAGGCACTGGAATTTTACTATTGGAAATTATGGCGGTTTCAATTTCAGTTTACAATAAACTTCTGTTACGAAAGAAAATTTTATTATGACTGTATTGCAAAAATAACAAAACGTACTTAAACTTTCATTGTAAGGCATCTTACGATTAAAGCAAAATATGTCTAAGCAACGGTATCGAATTTTTCCATTCTTCGTCTATTGTGAGTTCTCTGAAATCGATCGTAATGATTACACTTGTCATACCGTTTTTGACTGTTATTTTTGTTTCTTTTGCTTCTTCGTTTCGAGTTCATCGATAGGGGCTGCTTTAACGAACGGTATCTCGTTTTCGAATTCCAATGGCATAAACTGGGCAAGCATTTTCGGTACTTTAATACCGGTCTCAGTTTGATGTACTTCCAAAATGGCGCATATCACGCGAGTAACCGCACACATCGTCGCGTTCAACATGTGAACATAATCCGTGGTAGAATTCATTTTTTTTGTCTGACCGTATCTGCGAAAACGTGAATCAGAGCATAAGAGTAACGGATAGAGGAGAGAATCGGGATAAAATCTGAGCAATCTTTGGCCGTACGCTTGTGAAGACGATATTTACCTTACGAGCAAACGTCTTGCCTGATAATCCAAACAATTGCTGCAAGACACGAGTTCACGAAACGCGCCTGATCCTGGGAACCACGCCTCTAAATCCAATTTTTTCGAGGCCGCATTGTTTAAAGCACCAGAGACTATGTTCACAATACGATACGGAATTTCTAGGGCATTATAAAACTCCTCCGCGTTTCCAATCATTTCTTCCATTATTCTCCAAGATTCGCTATCGTGCGGTGACGTTAGACAAAATTGTTCCACCTGTTACAGGATGCGCACAAACAGTTAACGTTCGCACGGTGTTTTCCGTCAGTTACTCAATTCAATGAGGAATGAATCGAAAGTTTTACTTTTTCAAATTGATGAACTCTAAAAATGCCCCTTGTGTCGCGCCCATGAGATCCCACCTCCTGCCTAAAACAGGTGGATACACCGGCATACTTGATCGGCAGAGAATTCTCTGGAATCCATTCGTTACGATGAAAGGCAGCTATCGGTTGTTCAGAAGTGGCGATCAGGTACTTTTCCTCAATTTCCTTGTCGTCGTCGCGTTCGCTGCTCTTACCGATAACCTAGTATCAAATGAAACTGTGACCTAACGTTTTACTCATAATCCTGATACACGCGACGGAAAGTTTTTCTAAAACGACAAGTAATGGCCATTCACGGTGCACCTTGTACAATTCTTCGTCGAACTGAGATAGTTGCGCTACTTCTTGCATAGCATCTTTACGCATAAAGAACGGAGTATAGAGCGGTTTGTAACCCTTAGCCGATAGGTGTCTGAGGGCAAACTGTATCAGTGCCTGTTGCAGAAAGACTACCGGCCCTATGAGAAAGTAACCCCGACCCCCGGAGACGTTTGTGCCACGTTCGCCATCTATTCCATCGATCATATGTATCAGATCTACGTGAGAATATTTCTTTCTCTCCGTACAGTCACCCCGAGTCCTTTCAACCTAAGATCAGTAATAATTTGCATCGGTAGATATTGCCAAACGATGCTTGTAGTAAGATCTATGTTCGTACAATGGATAAAATTGGATTTTTACCTTATTCTCATCCTCGTCGTTACTAACCGGCACAGATTCATGCAAATGATTTCCGATCTCTTTAAGAGCACGATTTCTTTCTGTCTCAGTGGTAATCAAATTCTCATCGTTCGTCCGGATGGCATCATCGATGATACCACGAATTTTTTTGATCTGTGGTACGGTCAAAGTCTTTAATCTGTCAGGCTCTAGAATATCCAGATTTTCCAAAATATCAGTTGGTACATTATCGTTACCATCAGCCACCTCCTTCTTTTTAATCTTTTCACCGATCTGTTTGCTACATAAATTTTTTAACTTGTTTAAATTATCGGCTCGGTGCCGCAGCTGTCGCCATTCACTATCCTTATGAATTACTGTGTCGACCAAACCTGGGTCTTTAAATCGTTTTCTTTGATTTTCTCGTATTTTTTCAGGGTCATGGCCTTTATCTTTCCGAAAGACATCTAAATCCAATACCATTTTCTTCCTGCCGGTTTAAAGAGCTCTCACGCTTTCTGATGCTTCTTAGTGACACGAACAATACGCGTGGATCTCGTTGAACTCGTGGATACTGGACTGTACTGGACGAACCACAAAGATCGCAAACCTACTGCTAATTCCTATTAATTCTTATCAGGATTTTGTGATCAACGTGGCGATTGGTACGTTTAGCCAGCGCATCGATTGGTGTCTGGTGCGGACAAGTGCCGATCGACTAGTTTCGAAAATTCGACTGCGGCGAATAATTCAACGATATCGTCTGTACCGACGGTGTACCGACCCTATCGACGCTATCGACTGCGTTACGTTGACCCCTCTTGCTGTATCTTTTTCCTCCCTGTACTTCCGCTATAGTATAGTTTTGTCGGTTAACACTCTACACTATTTTCATACGTATGAAAATACATTCATGATTACTTCCTATAGTTCTTATCCATAAAATGCACGTGTAAATACTTTGGATTTGTCATATGTCTGTTTTGGCTTGTAATTGCTCTCATTGATAATTACAATAATAACGGCGTCAGTGACACGGTAATGAGAGTTATACTTGAAACGATAAATTAGCAACGGTGAAAGAAAGGAAGAGGAAGGAAAAGAAGAGCGAGGAGGTGGCGGCGGCGGAGGAGGAAGAGGCGGAAGAAGTGGAGAAGGAGGAGTGGATGAAGAAGTGGAAGAAGAAAAAGAAGTAGAAGAAGCAGTACTAACGCTTGTGATCGACAGAAACGACGAAATTCTGGGAACTTTTAATGCAAATAGTACCACGCATGCGCAGAACATATTTCGCAAGGCACCTCAGTCACTGTGGCTCAGTGTGGAGCAGTGTGGAGTATACGTCGAAAGTTGAGTTGGCGAGGTGTACGTCGCTAGCATTCACTGGCATTCGACGTGTTCCGTTATAAAGAAATTTCATTGTTAAAGAATAATATCTGAAATCGGTCGAAATGAACAGCAAATGTATTACGGTGTAAACAGAGAGGACGCGAATTCGGGGAATTAGGTTAGTCGTGGCGGTTAAAATATCGTATTGCTGTGACTCTTTTTGTCATAACTTAACCTACAATTTCAAGTTACGAATGTCAGTTGAGTGTTGGTTCTTAAGTAAAATACGAATTTCGTACCGTTTGTCGAACTTTTGGTGCTGAGTACGATAGATTTCACGTAGTAGCTGACGTACTACGGGAAAATAATTTCATTTTTCAGTTTATAATATTCCCTCTTTTTGATCAAATCGTCACAACAGTCGACGATTTTACAACGTGGATTCTTGCCCCAAAGTGAATTACGATAGAGTATTTCAAACACTTTTTCATCCAAACGATGGAAACATGTAAATCCAACTGATTTTTGTTGCAGACCTCCAACGATAGACATTCTAAGAAAGTTACGGGTCATATTTAGTTAAATCAGGGTACAAAAAACCTCGTAAAAGCCCTGCGACTAAAAGGCGTACGACTCTACGCTAGACCGGTGAGTTCCAACACAAAATATTGCTTGGTAGTACGGCGGACACTCAAAGCCAACTAACCATGTCTGTACAAAGTGTTGCTCTGGCATCTCTCACGGCCACCTATACCGACTCGGAGGGCGAAGACGGGGTGGAAGACGACCTTCAGGAGAATTCGAACACTCCCCAGGGGGCCGCCCCGCATAATGCCCAAGTCGGTCAGCCCCAGGTTTTCACCAGTCCCAAATCTGGCAGATCAGCCTCAAATAGTCCCGTCGTTGCTCCCAGCGTCGGCGGCAAGTCTAGTAACGATTTGTCGAACGCGCCCACCTTAGTAACGGACGTGACGTCCAAGGTGCAGAGATTGGTTTCATACTTTGACGATACGATAGTCTCGGATGACGAGGGAGTCGCGCAGACGCTGGTCGATGGACAGCCTTCGGAAAACGGAAGGCCTTCCTTGACCGCGGAACGCTCACCCTCTCGTCGAGGAGAATTAGTTTCAGATGGCGAGACGGATCCTTACGGCGTGACAATACCGCCGGAACCACCGGGGCAATGTCCCGTTGAATTGCAGGAAAAGATTAGCAAACTTTTCAGGAAAATGGAGAGCGGCGGTTTGGACATGAATAAAGTCATACAGCAAAGAAAGGATTTTAGAAATCCATCCATTTACGAGAAACTCATTCAGTTTTGTAGCATCAACGAACTGGGCACCAATTATCCTCCGGACAGATTCGATCCGTTCAAATGGGGTAAAGATTCTTACTACGAGGAGCTGGCCAAAGTTCAAAAGGCAGAAATGGACAAACTGGAAAAAGCTAGGAAAGAAAAGACGAAAATCGAAATAGTTTCCGGCACGGCGAAACGACCCAACAGTTCAACGACGACGGAAGATGACGCCAAGAAAAGAAAAAGCAAATGGGATCAAGTGGCAACAGGTGCCACTGCTTCGGTAAAACCCACCGTTTTACTCTCTCAACCGACTCTGACCACCTTAACGTCCTCTGCAACGGGTACGAAAGCAACGGTAATATCGGCTTTCGGATCCTTACCAAAGAAAAGACTGTAACATATTTTGTAAATCATTTGTAAATATCATCTCTTTCGAACAAACGACATACTTCATCATTCATTTAAGATCTAACGATGACGGCCGTTTATCAGTTTTGCGCAACGATTCTCCACACACACACACACACATACACGTCTTACGAGCGTTCGGATACTAGAATTCCTACTTTATTCCTTAGCATTTCCCTTCATTTTACGCGTATCCTTAACATGTCCTCAGCCTCTTCGATGCAAGCACGCCCATTTCTCTCTTCTGTCTAGTTATCCGTCTTCTCCCTTCTTTGTTTCTCTTTCCCGTAAATTCGTAAGTCAAGTGTATTCGAAGAATGCAACCCCGATTAAGTCGACAGCAACAGGAAGATACTTGCGTTTTCAGTTTAAAGAAAACGCTGCGTAAGACGAGATTTTTTATATAATCGTTATTTTCATTCGTGCCGTTACGTAGCGTTGGTAAATTGCTGTATATCATGTGCGACATAACGTGTGCTGCCATTACAAATTCAAAAAACGAAACTTTCTCTATCTCGGATTACAATTAAAGTATGACGATGTAATTTTTCAAGTTGAAACTTTTTGATTTCTTGTAAGTGATAATAAATGATTGTTAGTCGTACTTTTATACGAAAATTTTATTCCTTTAAGTGCCTCGGTACTTGAAGTCTTGTAAGAATATACTGCTCCTCGTACAATTTGATACTAGAGACAAAGTATTTGCTGAACGTTTACACTTAATATTTGAATCCGAGTGATTTATTGAACGTAGCCATTCAATAGAATGTACGTGCATATGTACGTTAATGTATTTATTAATTTCTGAGCCTCTTTCGAAACGAAGCTCCGGGTTAGGTTTGTCTCTTCGATACCGTTCACGAAATTAAATAGTATTCCTGACAAAGTAATTTCGTAGAGCCTGTATCGCTTTTTACAAAATCTGAAATATTTGGAATCTGTACTGCAGCTTTCCTTCTTTTTTTAGTAGTTATCTATAATAGGTGATTTATATATTCATTTGCTCGTCTTCCTTTATCTTTAAAAGAATTCGCAATTCGGCTACGAGATAGGACAACGGACGCAATATCGAAAAGAAGGAAGTGGAGTACCAACTGTGAGAACTGTAACATGAAATAACTAAAGTCCATTCATGAATCCGACAGCCGATTGTACACTGCTTGCCGTTCATGCACGTTCATGGTCAACGTGAGAGAAGCAGAGAGAAGCAACGCGAGCGATGGAGACCGTTGACAAGCGGTAGCGTGAATCAGCGTGAATGATCGGCGAGACTCTGTATTAGGGGCATCTGTAATATTAAAATAAGTAAAAGAATCTCCACGGACGATTTTCTTTACACCCTTGTACGCTTCTTAACGATTTACCAATGACCGTTGACGGTGCCAACAGTAACGATCAAGTTATACTTGTAACGGG
This sequence comes from Cerceris ruficornis, assembly GCA_963989415.1. Lineage (NCBI taxonomy): Eukaryota > Metazoa > Arthropoda > Insecta > Hymenoptera > Crabronidae > Cerceris > Cerceris ruficornis. Next base: position 20,881,669 of record OZ022524.1, read on the forward strand.
AGGTTACGATCACACTATCAAGATATGGCAACCCCACACTGGAGTTTGTCAACGTACAGCAGAACATACCGATTCGGTATCCTTTCGACATTTTATTGATAGTTTGCCACGCATATCTACGGTAGACTTTTTTATTCATTTCAGATACATATTTTTATTGTCATTTTTCCTAGCAAGTAAATGCATTGGACATCACACCGGATAAATACGTAATAGCTGCTGCTGGATATCAACATATACGAATGTACGATTTGGCGTCCAGTAACCCTAATCCGGTTATTAATTACGAAGGAGTGACAAAAAACATTACCGGCTTAGGTTTTCAGGTGTTTATTTGCTATACCCAACGGCTTTTCCTACAATGGATCATCGATTTTAATTTCTTTTTTCCGTGCTTGCCGCTGCTAGGAAGAAGGCAAATGGATGTATACGGGAGGAGAAGATTGCTCCGCCCGCATATGGGATTTAAGGTGAATATTTTAAATTAATTGTCGGAACACGTTTAAAGGAACTGTTACATCCCAGGTCCAGCAGCTTTCAATGTCAGAGGATATTTCAAGTGTCTACTCCTGTGAATTGCGTCTGCTTACATCCAAACCAAGCAGAACTAATAGTGGGTGATCAAAGCGGCGTCATACATTTGTGGGATCTACGTTCGGATCATAACGAACAATTGGTACAAGGAATATGCTTCATCATGATTTTCTTCTTCGTATAGGACTCAACTGTTCTAAAGCCATTGAAACTTTCGCAGATACCAGAAGCCGAAGCTTCCGTACAAGATATCGCGATTGATCGGGACGGTACATATATGGCGGCTGTAAACAATAAAGGTCACTGTTACGTTTGGACCCTGTCGGGAGGTGTCGGCGAAGAACCGACACGCCTTAATCCACGGCACAAGCTCTTGGCACATAAACGTTACGCACTCCGTTGTAAATTTAGTCCCGACTCAACGTAAGGAGTAGTCTCGTCGACGGTAACTCTAAATGATAGCAGGAAAACGTTGGTCGAATTTTCTTTCTAGACTTCTGGTGACCACGTCTGCCGATCAGACCGCAAGAGTCTGGAGGACCACCGATTTCTCCGAAGTACAAGTACTTCAGCACGAGGCAAAAAGATGGGTTTGGGATGCCGCATTTAGTGCAGATTCTCAATACATCTTTACCGGTAACAATAATTGACCGTAATTCAAATAATAGGATTAATGTCAGAGCGTTAGAATTGAAAATCCGACGATCGAGTTGCAACATTTCGATGAATGACTTTGAAAATCTCCTCTCTGAAAAGTTATTTTTATTTCAGCTTCCTCCGATGGCGTTGCTCGATTATGGAACGTATCTACCGGAGCGGTGGAACGTGATTATCAAGGTCATCAGAAAGCCGTTACCGCTCTTGCCTTCCGCGACGTAGTGCTTTCAGTTTCTTGAAGATACGTTCTCGAGTTTCGGACGTTTAGGTTCACGTTAACGGCACCCCCGTTGCATACGCTTACGGTACACACATATAAATATATTTTATTGCTTTTCGACGAAATTACCGCTGATCGATCGTTTTAATTCGCGATTACAATCTTTGATGATTGATGAAATTTTGCAATTTATTAAGTTATCCAGTCTTAAAATAGGTTTACACGTTTTAAAGCATATATCACAAAACAGTATATAGACCATCTACGTAAAGTAGTTGTGTCGCTCTCTCGATGCGCTAATTAATGGTATACTATCCATAACAATCGTTTATGGATAAGCTGAAAGAACGTCGATCGACTTGCGTATGTAGCCTCGGAAATTAGTCTTCGAAAATTACGATCCCGAGAAATCATACCCCTTTTGCCTTTTACGTGAAATCAAGTAAACTACGATGATACTACGCATTTTGCGTATCAGGACGTAGTTGTCGCTTAAATGAGCTTAAGTAGATAGGATTACTTTCACGGACGGGGCAATTTCTCTACTTCTCCCATTTCCGTAAATGTTTCACCGTCCATGGTGTAACTTAACATAAATTTTAGGGACACTGATTCCTGAAACAAGTCACGGTACGAAATGAACGTTATTACGCAGACACTGGAGAAAATGTAATCTTTAGGTGATTTGTCGATGTCACGTTGAATCGTACCTCGTTAGGATTGGCGACTAGCATAATTTGCGTAATCGCCGATGGTGGAAGAAATGGATTATGGCCCGGTAATTCTGTTCCAGAAGGCGGTTGAAGTCTACATTTACATGTCTGAAATTTTAACATAAAAATATGAATAGTTGCTCCGTGAGAAAAGAATATAGTCATTACGATTAAGATTGTTTCTTCTTTGATAATTTTGTGCCCCCCGACCCGCCATACGAATTAGCCGATTCAACTGTATCGAATTTTTGATACTCACTTTAGGTACCACTGCTTGAAATAAATAATTACTCAGTGGTTTCGAGTTTTTGCTCATAGTCGTGATGACCACAACAAAAACGTCCGGTCTTGGATTATCTTGAGCGAAATGAAGCACAACGGATATACCATTTTTTTCTTCTATCACCGTCATAGGTGGTACATTACCTGTAGAAGAAGAAACGTATTACCCGTACACGAATACAATTATAAATTCTAAGAAGTAGAATGTCTCGATAATGATCGACAATAAGCGGGTCTTGTTTCTACTCGCAAGGAAAGAATAACTCTAGTAATGTTAACTACCTGGCCTAATATCTCCAAGATTGACACTTATATCCGTCAGAGGTTTGATTTCGGTTTCCACATTAACCGTAACGGACTTCAATGCTATGGAAGATGTCATATTGCAAGATACGGCGGACTGCTCGTTATACTTTGCATTCCCTCTACAAATAGCGATACTGTTGATGGAATTATGAGTTTGGTTGTGCACGGCGGTTTCTTCGTCGTCGTCGTCGTCGTCGTTGTCTTTGTTGTCGTCATTGTTGTTGCTATTATTGTTGGTGTTGTTGTTGTTGTTCGTTTTGTCAGATTTTCTGGATACATCGTTTATCGGGCCGTTTGAAGACGAACTCTCCGGTGCTGGAGATGATCCGAGTACATTGCAACCAAACGAGAAATCGTCCCGTGAAATTGTCGAATCGTACCGTTCTATGAGTGATTCAGCTTTTAACGAACTTATCATTGATTGCCTGTTATGAAAATAAAAGGTAATTAACTTATCATAACAATGAAATGATTGTGGGTAAAGTTGGACTTTAGTCAAGTGTCATTTTTACCGACTTTTCAGAATTGAATCGTGAATTTGACATTGTACCAGACAAGCTCTGTTTAAGCAAAGATTCTCCCAATTCGTTTAATTCTTCCAGGGCTCTTGCTTTACTATCTAGTTTCTTCTCGGTTTTAGCAACCATTTCAGCTGTAATAATGGGACAAAGATAGGACAGCGGCAACATTGGCAATTGTATGAAATAATCCATTGATCCAATGATCCCGAATATAGATTACGAGTACAGGAGAGTATATGCAGCTGTGATACAGATCGTCCTATTGACAATACCGTCATCAAAATGCAACTTGGAGTCGAATATATTGACAATACTCGAGTAAACGTAGAAGATTAAAAGACGATTAAGACGAAGAGAGGGGCGTACGTACCTCGTTTACTGCTATTCGGCAAAATACTGATAGGTTGCATAATAGTCGAGGCTGCAGATGCTACAGAGGTCGCCGAGGCCAGCGAGTCCGGTATCAAAAGATTCGCGGTAGAATCTGCCGACGTTTCCGTGTTGCATTTTCCCAATGAACCAAAAATGTCACCAAGGACTTCCATATCCGATTTACGCTTCGCGCCTGTAGCGTCATAGGTCGTACTTGAAACAGTTCCACTTTCGAAGAGGACGTTCTCCGTTGGCAAGGATAGATCTAACAAAGAGGGACCGACCGCCGAAGTCGTCTTCGACGGCTCGATGGATCCGCCGAGTACTATGACTGTAATGTATTTTTCAAAAACTCGTCCCAATTCATCGCTCGCGGAAAGGACATCACCTAACGCAGACAATACCATTGTACACTTATAGAAAATTGTTATCTCACAGATTAATCCGTGAACTATGGATAAGTGACGTACAAACGACGTGCAGTTTACACGCGAATATCTGTTTTATCATTCGGATTTTGTAGTATCATCAGTCTCGATATTTCCACTGACAAGCCTTTTTGCGCGCAAATTTCAAAGTAGTCACGTGCAGCACGTATATCAAGAATGTCATTGTCAACTATATCCTTTCAGAAGACATATTTACCGAGCATCTCCTCGTTATCCTGAGTTTCGTTCGCTAGTCTCAGTACGATTGGCTTAAGCCGCTCGCACGCTTGATGCAATTCTTTCATTAATTCGAGATCTTCCGCACTGGTTTCGTCACGATTGTACGAGTCCAACATTTCCGACAATAGCTTGGCATTGTTATGAACAGATTCCAACTCCATTACTCTGCGCGAGTTAAGCTGCACTCTTCTTTCGTCCTGCGATCCGATGCAATGCGAACAATAAACGGGGATCAGTGTAGCACTCATCGAGAAGTCTCGATAAATCATTACTTACCTCTCTCACCATGGTTTTGATCAAACGATTCGCTGCTTGCAGGTCGTCTGGATTTTTGCTCCTTAGCAATTTCTGCAACAGCTTTGACTTCTCCTCGTCGTCGAATATCGTGTGCTTGTTTCTTAAAATTTTCGATCCAGCATCTTCCGTGAAGTTCATCGCAGTTCCGGATGGTTCCTGCGTCGACGTTTCGTTTGCGTATAACATTCTATACAAACATTTTGCTGCAATCGCATAATTTGATCCTCTATAGAACTAACCTCAACGACCCCTTGCTTCTTAAGCATTTCGTAGGCTTCTTTGACCTTTGTCTCCCGTGGATACTCCTTCGTCCAAGTATGCAATAACCGTAAGACTTTTTGTCGTACGGCGACGGGTGTTCTACCACCTAAATATTTCGGAGACACGAGTCGAATCATCTCGTTTAAAAAACGAAATTTACCAATTTCAGCATGAAAGGGTGCTCCGCATCGTCGCATGCACGTATCTAACAACTGAAATACAATCGATACCGACCGTTATCCATAAACCATAGAGTAACGGATCTCACCTCCTGTTTAGCATTTCATTATTTCTGTCTAACAATTGAAATCTATTTCGGAGGAAATTGAAAAAATACGCTCATCGTAAATAATGACACGTCGATCGAGTAGCGACTCACTGCGAGAGCTTGAAGGGCCTCGGACTCATCGGGAGATTGGATGCGCGACGCCAACAATTTGGTACCTATTTGAATGCCATCGGATTCCTTTGTGAGCATAACACAGAATGCCTCGGTCGCAGCTATATCGGGTTTTTGATTCTGAGCATTCGTGACTCTTTCTGTAAGAACGTATTAATTTGACATAGTAATGGTCATAATTTTAAACAATATTTTCTCTGAATGGTATTTATCGTTTGGTAGAGGTACAGTTCCACGTGCAGGTTTACGCAAATGGTGAAATTAACAATGAATTCTTGGTACTGTCACTGTGATTCGGCTAAAAGAAATGGGCTTAAACTCACGCATTAGCGCGTCCAGACTCGTTGTTACGACGTCCATTGTTATTGTTAGAATTGTGTCCACTATCACGATCAATGAAGATTACATTAACTTATTTTGATAGTTGATACGCCGAATGGTTGAAAATGTGGCATTTTCGTTGCTTCTTGCAACTATAAACTGTGGAATCAAATGCATTCACTCATTGTTATTCGAGTATTTGATCATCGAATATTTTGTACCACTCGTGAGTTGAATATTTTCCGTTACAGCTTGATCTTGTAATTGAATGCTACGCACTGTGACACACTGCTACGTATTGAACATACATAGATCCTGTCTTAGGAATTACCTAGTAAAGAGAATTTTTCGAAAACAGCTGTTCTCGACAAGGGCACCATTTTGTCGAAATTTCACAGTTGTTCGATTCTTCACGTGGATCCGTCGTACCGATGTATCGACGACACACACGAAAGTCCCTATGGCGAAACTTGTCATATTTCCTTAGCGTTAACTATCGTCAAATCTCCTTACTATCGAGAGGGGGAATGAACGAGATAACACGAGACATTGGTTCACGGGCAAACATCGATGGAAATTTGAAAAGTGCGAAATTTACACAGAATAAGGTGAATAGTAGCTTTTAATAGCAAGATTCGTAATTTGATCAGAATGCCTCAAATTTCTTGAATCGGGACAAGATTCGGCATACTATATATATATTGGAAGAGGTTGATGGTATAAAAACATTGGATATAATTGATTGTGGTTTCAAAAATTTAATTTATGATTTCGCAAACCTCTGACAAAGTTACTGCTCTATATTAATAGGGAAAAAAAGGAAACAATAGAAGGCGATACGTGGTACACCGTAAAATACAAAAAAAACTTCAGACCGTTGGTTAATTATTTAGGGGGGCTAAGGAATCGTAAAATTCTTGGAGTTTTAACAGTCTATCTTTCGGAATTTCAATTGGAGATCAAAGCGTCGATTAGTCCTCACACCCTTTAATACCGTTGTTTCTTCTTGCCGATTCTTCGCGCTGCAAGGGAAACGTGTATATATAATATATATTAATTGGCTTCGTTGTATTACGAGGAAATATTTACCTCGTGAAAAGATTACGTTTCCGCAAAATTAAATCGGTGGCATCGCTTCTCCGCAACTTAACTCCTACGCGGTTACCCGATCCGTTGGTTGGTTTGTCCAATGTAGCAGATAGATTTCGTTTTTTGGGACTTACTTTGGTTCTGCCCGCGCGAATTCCGTGCATACCTGTGAATTATTATCCTTAAAACTGGTTTGGACGATTTGATTTGAAAAAAAGTGAATATTACTGAAAGCGGAGTGACGGATTTCGAGACGTCTTCGTGCATCTAGCAGAGATTCAGATTTTGCGAATATCTTGTTATGAATGTCAGAAAATTTTGGAACTGCTTTCACTGCAGACCGTTTTAGACCTGAAAGTAGAAAAGTTATTCCGCCTTTAGTCTATGTGACGTAGACAAGGTTTACGAACGTTTTATAATTTTTACCGTACTAATAGCAGTAAAAAGAAACAGCATCGTTGCGTTAATCATTTTCTTCGCGAATAAATTTTGATTACTTCTGATTAGGGACAAGAAAACGTGATATTAGCCTGAACTCACCATAGCTGGGAGAGTCGTATTTATCACGATGCGGAGTTGTAGCAGAATAGGTAACGGAGCTTGACTTTCTTAGATGGTATTTCAGCAGCGATTTCTGAAGGTCTGTCTTTTTATCAGTCTTTTGTTCTCTCTTCATCGCTGCCGATTGCCAAGTTTGCAAAGCCGACAACCTTATCGGTGACTTTCCACAAACTATCGACACTGGTAGCCTTTCTAACAGTACCAACGGTATTTTTAATGCAGATGCTACCTGATTACCTTTCCGTTGTCCCTTGGAAAGGTCGGGTTTTACGCCTATCATTTTGGGAGAGTCGACTCTCTTTCTAAGAGCATTCCTTGCGCTTTTGTTAGCAGGACGATTCGGTCGTGCCGGAAGAGTCAGCGATTTGCTTCTCCCTTGGTTAGGTTTACCGTATCTACTAGTGCCAGAGAGCGACTTGGATTTTGGCGACTGCGATCTTCCCTTTTTTACATTCATCTTTTGCGGTCTCGGTACAATTTTTGGGGTCTTTGAGAATTTTCGAACATAACGTTTCCCAGCAGACGATCGTGTATGTTTATTACCTTTCATGATAGAGTAAACGTTATTCGAAGGAGGGCTGGCTGAATCTTCTGAAGTCTGCGAATTACCAACAGATCTTCTGGGTGTGGCTGTCGACAGCCTCAAAGATCTACACGGATATGGTTTCACGGGCAAATCATTTTTTACTTTACGTCTCTGGTTCTTTAGGGGCGGTCTTATTTTACCAGGCGACTTCCCTTTGTAATCTGAAAGTGCATTCATTACTGTTATTTTCGTCTTTGCATCGTAATCTATATAACCGATTTGGTTTTTCATAACCATTGGGACAACTCTCGTAACATTAACCAATGTAAACAAATGTGTTATAGAATACTTCCACATAGAAAAATGTTTAGTGCGTAGTTTGTGGTATATTGTGAGCATCGCGCTCATATATTTATAATGGGAATAAAAGTAAAAAGTTATGCCAAGAATGTTTCGAACGTTTCAAACTTACCACGCTCTTGTTGCTTCGAAGACATTACGTCGTAACTGTTTGGCTGGTATTTCGGAAACAGCCAGTAAAAGAGTAAGTTCTAAGCGAAACGAGGAAAAGTTAATGCAACGATTGGATAAATCTATCGTATATAATAATTTTTCGTCGATTTCACTGTTTCAAGTTTGAAATGTAAAACTGAGAGAGATCTCGCCCACTCGGGAGATACAGCGAAACCGAGTGAAACGTGGTGAAACGTAGAAGCGCAATGTTTCGAACTTTAGATTTCGACGGTTTACGAAGTTTGAAGCTGAGATGTGCTGCTACCTAAGGAAGAATCTCTGAGAGCTGGAGGTCCACAGAATCCATAGAATTGGAGAGTAGTAAATTTCTTCAGGATTGTCATCGATGATGCTGGTTTAGGTAGTTTAGGGTAATCTGGACCGTCCAGACGATCCGAAACAACGTTGAATTTAAATCTGGCTTCAAACGTGACACATGAATGGCACTCGAAAGATTTCTTCCGACTAGGGATTTTATCGCAACTGCGTTTCGAAGCAAATAGCTCATTGGCCGGACATGGACACCATGCTATATACTGGTATATTACGTTCGCAGTATCGCGTACACGTTGCTGCATAAATGCGATTCGTAGGGTTTGGTGGGTTTCCGTTGTACGGTTATCACGAGTAAGCACGAGTCGTAGAATTTTGAGTCGCGTTGTACGCGGTTATACGCGCTGTACCTTGTACCCGTTTTGTACCGGTGTCCATTATATATTTATCAGAGTTCATAGAGCATACCTAGTCGCATCTGCGGGGGTGTATCTAGACGTCGTCGTATCGTCTTTCTCGTTAATAGAATTAGGAGGAACCGTACAAACAAGCTTTAAAAGTACGTTCGTTCTTTCGTTAGTCATTTCTTGTTTTTCTATATGGCCGGAGTCGAAAAGTTGGAGCAATTGGATAGCGGTATGGGTAGCAGCGACGCACGGTCTCCCGAAACAAAGTCTCTCTTTCTCGACGACGAAGACGACGACGAGGAGGTATCGCAACGAATCGCTATTTATTTTCCTATCTCCTTCATCGTGATTTCATTCGATCACGTCTTATTATTTATGACAATGCGAATCAACATGCCTCTTTTTTTTTTTTTCTCCGGTTCTTATCGTTTGTTTCGCAACTTGGTTCTTTCATTCGATCATTCGTTCATTAATATTCTCATTATTTCCATGGCAATCGGTAATTGCAGTTGTCGATCTCAGCCTCTTAATACCTGATATTTTGTAAAATCCAACGATTTTATTTATCGTAAAACCGTAACAAGTCCATATATTTTCACCCTTAACCTAGGATGAAAGTTTGGCCGAGAGATTGCTGGGTCTCACAGAAATGTTTCCCGAGGAAGTACGTAATATGGGCTACAACTTTGGCACGTGTTTCTACAGTTGCGTCAAAGGTTGGTATCTAGGAGTACGACAACAAACTACGAGCATAATTTGTAATTTGTACGTGGTTGTTTTTCAGGGTTATACACCTTTTCGTGTTCCGCTACGTGGCTCTTTTTCAGTTCATCCGCCATTCTATTCGCACCGATACTTTTTGAGATAGAGCGCGCGCAAATGGAAGAGGCCCAACGCACGCAGCAAAAGCAGGTCCTTTTAGGCCCAAACACAGCCATGTCCAACATCGGGGCATCGAGTCTTCCAATGGCTCCACCCGTTCAGCGATAATCCATCGTACGCACTCTTCAGCCATCGAATAATCATTCGCCGATCTCTCGATTCACATATTTATTAGCGTAACGATTCCACGTAGCATAATATACTTTTTTTTTCAGCGGCAGGCACATTTAGACGTGCATCATTCGATTAGTTTCGGCACAAAACATAAACGGGGGATAGATTTTAGGGAGAAAGATAATCAGTGTAAATTTAACTCGTAAACAATTACCCTACAGAGTACTATTCGCGTGTTGTTTGTTCCTTGGATCGTGAGGAAGGATAGCCACTTCTCTTTAGCAAAGGCAAATTTCGCTCAGTTTGATTTTATCATCGATGGACAAATGATATCAATTTATACATAAAATTGAATAGTAGGATCATTCTACTCTTTGTTGTTGATTGTTTAAATTGTAACCAGCAAATGCTTAATAATTTGCCTACGACGAATAAAGAATTAGAAGAATTCGTTTACGTTGTACTTGCATTTATTATATCACTCGTTATTGTAATACAATCATTTGAAATAAATATGTATCGCAAATTGAAACACTTGTAATAGTAAATGGTTGAAATTAACAGTAGTGAGAGTCTATCTTACTTCCTCTTCTTTCTCCAGGGTAATGCAAGTCGTTTGCATTCCTTTCCTCTGTCGACTGAATCTGTGGGGGAAAGATTCTTTTAACGCAGAGTTTAAACGGATCGCGCAGCAATAAATTTTGTAATACGGGAGAGAAAGAATAAGTTTCGAAATTACGTAGGATAGTGCAAGAATAGGAATTTAAATTTTAAGGGGAAATTGCAGAGGCTGACGATAAATATAAATATAAGGGGGTAATATAATAAAAAAAAAAGTGACACATGATAGGGGTATGAATACTTAGTAATTTTGTCTAGTTACAAATAGTCACTAGATGCGGGGAGTATATAATGTACGTAGAGGTGAAAACTCATAAACGAATCAGATTGACTATACAATATATAGATGGGTAATCTGGCAAAAAAAATTGGCACCATTGAATATAAAACATATAGATGGGGAACTTTAGTAACAAGATTCGCACCATTGAATATAAAAGACATAGATGGGTAAGTCTGTTAAAAAATTCGAACCATAATTGAATATGAAATATGTAGATGGGTAAGTCTGTTAAGAAATTTATACTGTAAATTGAATGTAGGGTTTAGAGATGGGCAAATCTGCTAAGAAATTCGTACTACAGATTGAATGCATGACAGAGAGATGAGTAAATCTGTGGAGAAATTGGTAGTACAAATTAAACGGGTAATGCGGAGATGCGTAAATGTGCGAGAAATTTGTAGTGTTGCGTATCACACTATTGTAAATCCCTACCTTACCATTAAAAATGAAAGCAGCGCCACATATTATGAACTTTATGAACCAACAAGGGGACCGTAATTTGAACGCGGTAAAAACAAATTGTACGCGCGTTACAATGACGGGAAACAAAAAAGGTTGTAAAATAATTAGAATTATAATTGATCTCGAGTTGCCAGGAGTGAAAATATACCAAATAGCTGTTCCAAGAAATTGTATTTTATTTTCTGATTAAAAACGTTACAAAAGAAGAATCCCTCATCATTTGTGGAGAGTTCCTACTTTCCACGGGAAGTAACCCACCCTTTTAAGAAAATCCCTAAAGGGCCACGCAACAGTAGTAAAGATTAAACGCGTAATGCGGAGACGGGTAAATCTGCTAAGAAGATGAAATTGGAGAGCATGTATTTAAGTTTGACTGAATAGGTTTCGTATCGGTTAAATTTGCTTTCTTCTTAACTCGGGTATAAGTAGTCTCGATATCTTTTCGGTGGGATGCTGCCTCGTTTAAATTCGGCAAGGAGTTGCTTTGGGGAGGTTTAGATTTAGATTGAGATTGGTTTGGTTTGTAGCAATATGAAATACTCCATGAGTTTTGATTTTGGTTTTGGTTTTTTTTTTGTGGGCCTTCTATGATGAACGTAAACTGCGGTGGCCCTCCTACCCTCTTTGTTATAAAAAAAAATTATAATCGGATACGGTGAGGATGTAGCTATCGTCGACATAAACTGTGAGATATGGAGGGGAAAGGAAAATTACACAGCCCCTGAAAAGGTAAATGAATATTTGTATAAGAAGGAAAGGCCTTGAAAGAGAGCATGAAAAAGGCATTACATTTCTGTTTTAGGCGATTGTCAGAGGTATCCTTGGGTCACGAAGCAGTGATTGGTTCTAAGAGATTTTTAGAAAGCGAAGAAGCAGAAGGGTTAAGACACGTACGAAGGGCAGTGTAACCTAGGCAAATCATTCTTGGTGGGCAGCATAAAGGGGGGCAACTCTTATACTATTCTTAGGTATAAGAAGTAAGTTTCTAAGAGTAAGATTACGTGGTTATAGGATTACGTGGACAGTGTAGCAAGTATGTGTTATTTGCTGAAATAAAAGTGTAAAAAGGTCGATGCCCTTGGTCGGGTTCTTCATTCATTCCTTTATACTTTGTTGTTAGAATTTGATTCCAATTAGCTTTTTTTTCCCTTTATACAACGATAGTAGGAAGCATGGTCGAAGGAGGTATAAATAAAGGTTACGGTGGAATAATAATAGGTGTAAGGGGTTAGGATGCGGCGGGTGATGGAAAACACAGAGAGAATATAGAATAAAAGTCTTTTATTATTACTTATCCTTTACAGATTTATAGTTTTGGGAGAAGATGGTTATTTGGAAATTGAAGGTTGGAATAGATTATTAAAGACTATTTAGCTTTTTAAAAAGTATGGATGGTACGGTTGCATTCAAATTTGTGAAAGATACCTGCAAAATATAAGGAGGGTATGGGAAAGGGTGAAAACATAGGTGAGATTTTGAAGGTAACATTGGTGGCAGGTAGAGGTGGATTTTGTAGAGACGCGGGGTGTAGAGAGTAAGGATACATGAGAAAATATGTATGGGAAAGGTAGCATAGCGGAGGGAAATATGTTTGCAGCGGTATCTGTCATTATGAGAAGCGGAAGAAGGGAGAGACGTAAGCAGCAGAATTCATTAGTATCCAATTACATGTATTCTTTCTCCAATCTGAAAAGGGAAATAAAAATGGAATGATTTATATAATACAATATAATATAATAGAAAAGAAATGTAATTTATCGCATGGTTTTCTTACCAAGTAGAGTAGAGGTAGAAAAATGTATGTTGTTTAAAGCATCACTGGCGACGGATATATTTTTATGTTCAGAATATAGGTGATGGATGGAGGCAAAGGAAACGTGAGTGAAATATTGGCACAGTGGGATAGAGGGAAAAGAATCAAAGAGAATAGCATAGGATAGAATAGAATAATGTTAGGGAGGCGGTAAGGAAAATGGTTTGGGTTCAAAGGAGGCAAGTTTAAGCAGCGAAGCAGTATGAGATTAGGAGGTTATTCTTTTACTTAATGTACGAGTGGGATATTTATAAATTGAATTTTAGTTTAATAAGATTGGAAATGGAAGTTGTAAGAGAGATACAGATATGCAAATGTGTGTGGAGAAAGGGAATCTATATAGAATTTGTAGAATTATTTAATTTAATTTTATTTGAATTTAATTTAAGGTAACGTAGTTAAATGAGATTGGAAATGGAACGTGTAAGTGAAAGTGAAATTAAGTGATAAGTGATATTAAATGAGTGGTAGAATTATCAGAATTTCACTATGAACTTGAACTTGAATTTGAATTTGAATTTGAACTTAAGATATGTAAATGTGATGAAAGTGGATTGAAATAAAATGGTATTTTATATGAACAGAAAGTAATGCGACGCAATGGAACGAAGGGAACTTAAATGAAATAAAATGTAAAGAAAAGGAAGGGAAGGAAATGTAAAGAAGGGGATTGAGTAAATAAATAAGTTGAAGAATTATGCAAGGTACATTTATTTGAGAATTGGTTACCTCATTTCGTTTCATTTCATTGGAAGTGGGCTAGGGGGTTTTAGGTTATAACAGTACTGCAATGACATTATATTTATTATATTTATTAATCGCTGGAGTGTGAAAAGTGTAGCGAGTTGAGAAAGCATAAGGAAAGAAAGATGGAAATAATAATAATAATAATAATAATAATAATTGTGGGAGGTGTAGGTTTTAGAAGTGGATATTGACTCTTGTGAGTGTTGCGTCGAGGGGGTTTTTAGGTGAAGATGGTAAAGCATTGAGATTTTATTTATTCATTCATTCCTCTACCTTATTTATAGCTAGTGGAGGAAGGGAAATGGAAATTATGATAATAATTAGGCGAGGAATAGATTTGAGAAGCGGATACTTGATCTCATGCGTGTCGCTTTCCTTTGTGGGGCTTTAGGTTAAGACGTCAATGCAATGCAATGATATATTTATTAATTATTAACTTTATTAGTTTGAGTATGGAAAATTGTAGCGATTTGAGGAAGTGGAATGAATTAATTAATTAAAATATGAATAATTAATAAATAAGCGAGGTGTAGATTTGAGAAGTGGTTATGGAATCTCATGTGTTTTTGAGGGGCTTTAGGTTAAGACGATACTGCAACGATACGAAATATTTATAATTTTTATTATTTATAAGTTGGAGCGCCGAATTGTAGCGCGTTGAGGAAGGAATGAAAAATGGATCAATTAATAACTATGCGAGGTGTCGATGAGAGAAGCGGCTATTTATTTATTGAATTTCATGCGTGTTGCGTCGAGGGGTTATTGGTTAAGATGGGAATGCAAGGAGATTTTATTTATTTATTAGCTAAGAGAGTGGAAATGGTTGCGAGTTTTGAGGAAGGGAAGGAATGAAAATTGAAAGAATTAATAATAATTACGTGAGATGTAGGATTGGAGAGGTGGTTATCCAACTTGATGCGCGTTGCGTCGAGGGGTTTTAGGTTAAGAGGTTAAGGCAATGATATTTTACTTGTTTATTAATCAAGGGAGCGAAATTGCATGTTGCTTTGGATCATGGAGGGAGGTTGGTGCATTTGGGAGTATATGTAACGGGGCGATGCGTTTTATAAGGGGATACACCAGGAAAAGGCTCTCGCTCACGAGCTCGTCGGTCTAAGTGCGAGGCGGTACAAGTGCGAGGCGGTACAAGTGCGAGGCGGTACAAGTGCGAGGCGGTACAAGTGCGAGGCGGTACAAGTGCGAGGCGGTACAAGTGCGAGGCGGTACAAGTGCGAGGCGGTACAAGTGCGAGGCGGTACAAGTGCGAGGCGGTACAAGTGCGAGGCGGTACAAGTGCGAGGCGGTACAAGTGCGAGGCGGTACAAGTGCGAGGCGGTACAAGTGCGAGGCGGTACAAGTGCGAGGCGGTACAAGTGCGAGGCGGTACAAGTGCGAGGCGGTACAAGTGCGAGGCGGTACAAGTGCGAGGCGGTACAAGTGCGAGGCGGTACAAGTGCGAGGCGGTACAAGTGCGAGGCGGTACAAGTGCGAGGCGGTACAAGTGCGAGGCGGTACAAGTGCGAGGCGGTACAAGTGCGAGGCGGTACAAGTGCGAGGCGGTACAAGTGCGAGGCGGTACAAGTGCGAGGCGGTACAAGTGCGAGGCGGTACAAGTGCGAGGCGGTACAAGTGCGAGGCGGTACAAGTGCGAGGCGGTACAAGTGCGAGGCGGTACAAGTGCGAGGCGGTACAAGTGCGAGGCGGTACAAGTGCGAGGCGGTACAAGTGCGAGGCGGTACAAGTGCGAGGCGGTACAAGTGCGAGGCGGTACAAGTGCGAGGCGGTACAAGTGCGAGGCGGTACAAGTGCGAGGCGGTACAAGTGCGAGGCGGTACAAGTGCGAGGCGGTACAAGTGCGAGGCGGTACAAGTGCGAGGCGGTACAAGTGCGAGGCGGTACAAGTGCGAGGCGGTACAAGTGCGAGGCGGTACAAGTGCGAGGCGGTACAAGTGCGAGGCGGTACAAGTGCGAGGCGGTACAAGTGCGAGGCGGTACAAGTGCGAGGCGGTACAAGTGCGAGGCGGTACAAGTGCGAGGCGGTACAAGTGCGAGGCGGTACAAGTGCGAGGCGGTACAAGTGCGAGGCGGTACAAGTGCGAGGCGGTACAAGTGCGAGGCGGTACAAGTGCGAGGCGGTACAAGTGCGAGGCGGTACAAGTGCGAGGCGGTACAAGTGCGAGGCGGTACAAGTGCGAGGCGGTACAAGTGCGAGGCGGTACAAGTGCGAGGCGGTACAAGTGCGAGGCGGTACAAGTGCGAGGCGGTACAAGTGCGAGGCGGTACAAGTGCGAGGCGGTACAAGTGCGAGGCGGTACAAGTGCGAGGCGGTACAAGTGCGAGGCGGTACAAGTGCGAGGCGGTACAAGTGCGAGGCGGTACAAGTGCGAGGCGGTACAAGTGCGAGGCGGTACAAGTGCGAGGCGGTACAAGTGCGAGGCGGTACAAGTGCGAGGCGGTACAAGTGCGAGGCGGTACAAGTGCGAGGCGGTACAAGTGCGAGGCGGTACAAGTGCGAGGCGGTACAAGTGCGAGGCGGTACAAGTGCTTCGGTTAGGTCAGAGTGCTTCGGTTAGGTCAGAGTGCTTCGGTTAGGTCAGAGTGCTTCGGTTAGGTCAGAGTGCTTCGGTTAGGTCAGAGTGCTTCGGTTAGGTCAGAGTGCTTCGGTTAGGTCAGAGTGCTTCGGTTAGGTCAGAGTGCTTCGGTTAGGTCAGAGTGCTTCGGTTAGAGAGTGCTTCGGTTAGGTCAGAGTGCTTCGGTTAGGTCAGAGTGCTTCGGTTAGGTCAGAGTGCTTCGGTTAGGTCAGAGTGCTTCGGTTAGGTCAGAGTGCTTCGGTTAGGTCAGAGTGCTTCGGTTAGGTCAGAGTGCTTCGGTTAGGTCAGAGTGCTTCGGTTAGGTCAGAGTGCTTCGGTTAGGTCAGAGTGCTTCGGTTAGGTCAGAGTGCTTCGGTTAGGTCAGAGTGCTTCGGTTAGGTCAGAGTGCTTCGGTTAGGTCAGAGTGCTTCGGTTAGGTCTGGGTTAGGTCTGGGTTAGGTCTGGGTTAGGTCTGGGTTAGGTCTGGGTTAGGTCTGGGTTAGGTCTGGGTTAGGTCTGGGTTAGGTCTGGGTTAGGTCTGGGTTAGGTCTGGGTTAGGTCTGGGTTAGGTCTGGGTTAGGTCTGGGTTAGGTCTGGGTTAGGTCTGGGTTAGGTCTGGGTTAGGTCTGGGTTAGGTCTGGGTTAGGTCTGGGTTAGGTCTGGGTTAGGTCTGGGTTAGGTCTGGGTTAGGTCTGGGTTAGGTCTGGGTTAGGTCTGGGTTAGGTCTGGGTTAGGTCTGGGTTAGGTCTGGGTTAGGTCTGGGTTAGGTCTGGGTTAGGTCTGGGTTAGGTCTGGGTTAGGTCTGGGTTAGGTCTGGGTTAGGTCTGGGTTAGGTCTGGGTTAGGTCTGGGTTAGGTCTGGGTTAGGTCTGGGTTAGGTCTGGGTTAGGTCTGGGTTAGGTCTGGGTTAGGTCTGGGTTAGGTCTGGGTTAGGTCTGGGTTAGGTCTGGGTTAGGTCTGGGTTAGGTCTGGGTTAGGTCTGGGTTAGGTCTGGGTTAGGTCTGGGTTAGGTCTGGGTTAGGTCTGGGTTAGGTCTGGGTTAGGTCTGGGTTAGGTCTGGGTTAGGTCTGGGTTAGGTCTGGGTTAGGTCTGGGTTAGGTCTGGGTTAGGTCTGGGTTAGGTCTGGGTTAGGTCTGGGTTAGGTCTGGGTTAGGTCTGGGTTAGGTCTGGGTTAGGTCTGGGTTAGGTCTGGGTTAGGTCTGGGTTAGGTCTGGGTTAGGTCTGGGTTAGGTCTGGGTTAGGTCTGGGTTAGGTCTGGGTTAGGTCTGGGTTAGGTCTGGGTTAGGTCTGGGTTAGGTCTGGGTTAGGTCTGGGTTAGGTCTGGGTTAGGTCTGGGTTAGGTCTGGGTTAGGTCTGGGTTAGGTCTGGGTTAGGTCTGGGTTAGGTCTGGGTTAGGTCTGGGTTAGGTCTGGGTTAGGTCTGGGTTAGGTCTGGGTTAGGTCTGGGTTAGGTCTGGGTTAGGTCTGGGTTAGGTCTGGGTTAGGTCTGGGTTAGGTCTGGGTTAGGTCTGGGTTAGGTCTGGGTTAGGTCTGGGTTAGGTCTGGGTTAGGTCTGGGTTAGGTCTGGGTTAGGTCTGGGTTAGGTCTGGGTTAGGTCTGGGTTAGGTCTGGGTTAGGTCTGGGTTAGGTCTGGGTTAGGTCTGGGTTAGGTCTGGGTTAGGTCTGGGTTAGGTCTGGGTTAGGTCTGGGTTAGGTCTGGGTTAGGTCTGGGTTAGGTCTGGGTTAGGTCTGGGTTAGGTCTGGGTTAGGTCTGGGTTAGGTCTGGGTTAGGTCTGGGTTAGGTCTGGGTTAGGTCTGGGTTAGGTCTGGGTTAGGTCTGGGTTAGGTCTGGGTTAGGTCTGGGTTAGGTCTGGGTTAGGTCTGGGTTAGGTCTGGGTTAGGTCTGGGTTAGGTCTGGGTTAGGTCTGGGTTAGGTCTGGGTTAGGTCTGGGTTAGGTCTGGGTTAGGTCTGGGTTAGGTCTGGGTTAGGTCTGGGTTAGGTCTGGGTTAGGTCTGGGTTAGGTCTGGGTTAGGTCTGGGTTAGGTCTGGGTTAGGTCTGGGTTAGGTCTGGGTTAGGTCTGGGTTAGGTCTGGGTTAGGTCTGGGTTAGGTCTGGGTTAGGTCTGGGTTAGGTCTGGGTTAGGTCTGGGTTAGGTCTGGGTTAGGTCTGGGTTAGGTCTGGGTTAGGTCTGGGTTAGGTCTGGGTTAGGTCTGGGTTAGGTCTGGGTTAGGTCTGGGTTAGGTCTGGGTTAGGTCTGGGTTAGGTCTGGGTTAGGTCTGGGTTAGGTCTGGGTTAGGTCTGGGTTAGGTCTGGGTTAGGTCTGGGTTAGGTCTGGGTTAGGTCTGGGTTAGGTCTGGGTTAGGTCTGGGTTAGGTCTGGGTTAGGTCTGGGTTAGGTCTGGGTTAGGTCTGGGTTAGGTCTGGGTTAGGTCTGGGTTAGGTCTGGGTTAGGTCTGGGTTAGGTCTGGGTTAGGTCTGGGTTAGGTCTGGGTTAGGTCTGGGTTAGGTCTGGGTTAGGTCTGGGTTAGGTCTGGGTTAGGTCTGGGTTAGGTCTGGGTTAGGTCTGGGTTAGGTCTGGGTTAGGTCTGGGTTAGGTCTGGGTTAGGTCTGGGTTAGGTCTGGGTTAGGTCTGGGTTAGGTCTGGGTTAGGTCTGGGTTAGGTCTGGGTTAGGTCTGGGTTAGGTCTGGGTTAGGTCTGGGTTAGGTCTGGGTTAGGTCTGGGTTAGGTCTGGGTTAGGTCTGGGTTAGGTCTGGGTTAGGTCTGGGTTAGGTCTGGGTTAGGTCTGGGTTAGGTCTGGGTTAGGTCTGGGTTAGGTCTGGGTTAGGTCTGGGTTAGGTCTGGGTTAGGTCTGGGTTAGGTCTGGGTTAGGTCTGGGTTAGGTCTGGGTTAGGTCTGGGTTAGGTCTGGGTTAGGTCTGGGTTAGGTCTGGGTTAGGTCTGGGTTAGGTCTGGGTTAGGTCTGGGTTAGGTCTGGGTTAGGTCTGGGTTAGGTCTGGGTTAGGTCTGGGTTAGGTCTGGGTTAGGTCTGGGTTAGGTCTGGGTTAGGTCTGGGTTAGGTCTGGGTTAGGTCTGGGTTAGGTCTGGGTTAGGTCTGGGTTAGGTCTGGGTTAGGTCTGGGTTAGGTCTGGGTTAGGTCTGGGTTAGGTCTGGGTTAGGTCTGGGTTAGGTCTGGGTTAGGTCTGGGTTAGGTTAGGTCTGGGTTAGGTCTGGGTTAGGTCTGGGTTAGGTCTGGGTTAGGTCTGGGTTAGGTCTGGGTTAGGTCTGGGTTAGGTCTGGGTTAGGTCTGGGTTAGGTCTGGGTTAGGTCTGGGTTAGGTCTGGGTTAGGTCTGGGTTAGGTCTGGGTTAGGTCTGGGTTAGGTCTGGGTTAGGTCTGGGTTAGGTCGTCTGGGTTAGGTCTGGGTTAGGTCTGGGTTAGGTCTGGGTTAGGTCTGGGTTAGGTCTGGGTTAGGTCTGGGTTAGGTCTGGGTTAGGTCTGGGTTAGGTCTGGGTTAGGTCTGGGTTAGGTCTGGGTTAGGTCTGGGTTAGGTCTGGGTTAGGTCTGGGTTAGGTCTGGGTTAGGTCTGGGTTAGGTCTGGGTTAGGTCTGGGTTAGGTCTGGGTTAGGTCTGGGTTAGGTCTGGGTTAGGTCTGGGTTAGGTCTGGGTTAGGTCTGGGTTAGGTCTGGGTTAGGTCTGGGTTAGGTCTGGGTTAGGTCTGGGTTAGGTCTGGGTTAGGTCTGGGTTAGGTCTGGGTTAGGTCTGGGTTAGGTCTGGGTTAGGTCTGGGTTAGGTCTGGGTTAGGTCTGGGTTAGGTCTGGGTTAGGTCTGGGTTAGGTCTGGGTTAGGTCTGGGTTAGGTCTGGGTTAGGTCTGGGTTAGGTCTGGGTTAGGTCTGGGTTAGGTCTGGGTTAGGTCTGGGTTAGGTCTGGGTTAGGTCTGGGTTAGGTCTGGGTTAGGTCTGGGTTAGGTCTGGGTTAGGTCTGGGTTAGGTCTGGGTTAGGTCTGGGTTAGGTCTGGGTTAGGTCTGGGTTAGGTCTGGGTTAGGTCTGGGTTAGGTCTGGGTTAGGTCTGGGTTAGGTCTGGGTTAGGTCTGGGTTAGGTCTGGGTTAGGTCTGGGTTAGGTCTGGGTTAGGTCTGGGTTAGGTCTGGGTTAGGTCTGGGTTAGGTCTGGGTTAGGTCTGGGTTAGGTCTGGGTTAGGTCTGGGTTAGGTCTGGGTTAGGTCTGGGTTAGGTCTGGGTTAGGTCTGGGTTAGGTCTGGGTTAGGTCTGGGTTAGGTCTGGGTTAGGTCTGGGTTAGGTCTGGGTTAGGTCTGGGTTAGGTCTGGGTTAGGTCTGGGTTAGGTCTGGGTTAGGTCTGGGTTAGGTCTGGGTTAGGTCTGGGTTAGGTCTGGGTTAGGTCTGGGTTAGGTCTGGGTTAGGTCTGGGTTAGGTCTGGGTTAGGTCTGGGTTAGGTCTGGGTTAGGTCTGGGTTAGGTCTGGGTTAGGTCTGGGTTAGGTCTGGGTTAGGTCTGGGTTAGGTCTGGGTTAGGTCTGGGTTAGGTCTGGGTTAGGTCTGGGTTAGGTCTGGGTTAGGTCTGGGTTAGGTCTGGGTTAGGTCTGGGTTAGGTCTGGGTTAGGTCTGGGTTAGGTCTGGGTTAGGTCTGGGTTAGGTCTGGGTTAGGTCTGGGTTAGGTCTGGGTTAGGTCTGGGTTAGGTCTGGGTTAGGTCTGGGTTAGGTCTGGGTTAGGTCTGGGTTAGGTCTGGGTTAGGTCTGGGTTAGGTCTGGGTTAGGTCTGGGTTAGGTCTGGGTTAGGTCTGGGTTAGGTCTGGGTTAGGTCTGGGTTAGGTCTGGGTTAGGTCTGGGTTAGGTCTGGGTTAGGTCTGGGTTAGGTCTGGGTTAGGTCTGGGTTAGGTCTGGGTTAGGTCTGGGTTAGGTCTGGGTTAGGTCTGGGTTAGGTCTGGGTTAGGTCTGGGTTAGGTCTGGGTTAGGTCTGGGTTAGGTCTGGGTTAGGTCTGGGTTAGGTCTGGGTTAGGTCTGGGTTAGGTCTGGGTTAGGTCTGGGTTAGGTCTGGGTTAGGTCTGGGTTAGGTCTGGGTTAGGTCTGGGTTAGGTCTGGGTTAGGTCTGGGTTAGGTCTGGGTTAGGTCTGGGTTAGGTCTGGGTTAGGTCTGGGTTAGGTCTGGGTTAGGTCTGGGTTAGGTCTGGGTTAGGTCTGGGTTAGGTCTGGGTTAGGTCTGGGTTAGGTCTGGGTTAGGTCTGGGTTAGGTCTGGGTTAGGTCTGGGTTAGGTCTGGGTTAGGTCTGGGTTAGGTCTGGGTTAGGTCTGGGTTAGGTCTGGGTTAGGTCTGGGTTAGGTCTGGGTTAGGTCTGGGTTAGGTCTGGGTTAGGTCTGGGTTAGGTCTGGGTTAGGTCTGGGTTAGGTCTGGGTTAGGTCTGGGTTAGGTCTGGGTTAGGTCTGGGTTAGGTCTGGGTTAGGTCTGGGTTAGGTCTGGGTTAGGTCTGGGTTAGGTCTGGGTTAGGTCTGGGTTAGGTCTGGGTTAGGTCTGGGTTAGGTCTGGGTTAGGTCTGGGTTAGGTCTGGGTTAGGTCTGGGTTAGGTCTGGGTTAGGTCTGGGTTAGGTCTGGGTTAGGTCTGGGTTAGGTCTGGGTTAGGTCTGGGTTAGGTCTGGGTTAGGTCTGGGTTAGGTCTGGGTTAGGTCTGGGTTAGGTCTGGGTTAGGTCTGGGTTAGGTCTGGGTTAGGTCTGGGTTAGGTCTGGGTTAGGTCTGGGTTAGGTCTGGGTTAGGTCTGGGTTAGGTCTGGGTTAGGTCTGGGTTAGGTCTGGGTTAGGTCTGGGTTAGGTCTGGGTTAGGTCTGGGTTAGGTCTGGGTTAGGTCTGGGTTAGGTCTGGGTTAGGTCTGGGTTAGGTCTGGGTTAGGTCTGGGTTAGGTCTGGGTTAGGTCTGGGTTAGGTCTGGGTTAGGTCTGGGTTAGGTCTGGGTTAGGTCTGGGTTAGGTCTGGGTTAGGTCTGGGTTAGGTCTGGGTTAGGTCTGGGTTAGGTCTGGGTTAGGTCTGGGTTAGGTCTGGGTTAGGTCTGGGTTAGGTCTGGGTTAGGTCTGGGTTAGGTCTGGGTTAGGTCTGGGTTAGGTCTGGGTTAGGTCTGGGTTAGGTCTGGGTTAGGTCTGGGTTAGGTCTGGGTTAGGTCTGGGTTAGGTCTGGGTTAGGTCTGGGTTAGGTCTGGGTTAGGTCTGGGTTAGGTCTGGGTTAGGTCTGGGTTAGGTCTGGGTTAGGTCTGGGTTAGGTCTGGGTTAGGTCTGGGTTAGGTCTGGGTTAGGTCTGGGTTAGGTCTGGGTTAGGTCTGGGTTAGGTCTGGGTTAGGTCTGGGTTAGGTCTGGGTTAGGTCTGGGTTAGGTCTGGGTTAGGTCTGGGTTAGGTCTGGGTTAGGTCTGGGTTAGGTCTGGGTTAGGTCTGGGTTAGGTCTGGGTTAGGTCTGGGTTAGGTCTGGGTTAGGTCTGGGTTAGGTCTGGGTTAGGTCTGGGTTAGGTCTGGGTTAGGTCTGGGTTAGGTCTGGGTTAGGTCTGGGTTAGGTCTGGGTTAGGTCTGGGTTAGGTCTGGGTTAGGTCTGGGTTAGGTCTGGGTTAGGTCTGGGTTAGGTCTGGGTTAGGTCTGGGTTAGGTCTGGGTTAGGTCTGGGTTAGGTCTGGGTTAGGTCTGGGTTAGGTCTGGGTTAGGTCTGGGTTAGGTCTGGGTTAGGTCTGGGTTAGGTCTGGGTTAGGTCTGGGTTAGGTCTGGGTTAGGTCTGGGTTAGGTCTGGGTTAGGTCTGGGTTAGGTCTGGGTTAGGTCTGGGTTAGGTCTGGGTTAGGTCTGGGTTAGGTCTGGGTTAGGTCTGGGTTAGGTCTGGGTTAGGTCTGGGTTAGGTCTGGGTTAGGTCTGGGTTAGGTCTGGGTTAGGTCTGGGTTAGGTCTGGGTTAGGTCTGGGTTAGGTCTGGGTTAGGTCTGGGTTAGGTCTGGGTTAGGTCTGGGTTAGGTCTGGGTTAGGTCTGGTGGTCTGGGTTAGGTCTGGGTTAGGTCTGGGTTAGGTCTGGGTTAGGTCTGGGTTAGGTCTGGGTTAGGTCTGGGTTAGGTCTGGGTTAGGTCTGGGTTAGGTCTGGGTTAGGTCTGGGTTAGGTCTGGGTTAGGTCTGGGTTAGGTCTGGGTTAGGTCTGGGTTAGGTCTGGGTTAGGTCTGGGTTAGGTCTGGGTTAGGTCTGGGTTAGGTCTGGGTTAGGTCTGGGTTAGGTCTGGGTTAGGTCTGGGTTAGGTCTGGGTTAGGTCTGGGTTAGGTCTGGGTTAGGTCTGGGTTAGGTCTGGGTTAGGTCTGGGTTAGGTCTGGGTTAGGTCTGGGTTAGGTCTGGGTTAGGTCTGGGTTAGGTCTGGGTTAGGTCTGGGTTAGGTCTGGGTTAGGTCTGGGTTAGGTCTGGGTTAGGTCTGGGTTAGGTCTGGGTTAGGTCTGGGTTAGGTCTGGGTTAGGTCTGGGTTAGGTCTGGGTTAGGTCTGGGTTAGGTCTGGGTTAGGTCTGGGTTAGGTCTGGGTTAGGTCTGGGTTAGGTCTGGGTTAGGTCTGGGTTAGGTCTGGGTTAGGTCTGGGTTAGGTCTGGGTTAGGTCTGGGTTAGGTCTGGGTTAGGTCTGGGTTAGGTCTGGGTTAGGTCTGGGTTAGGTCTGGGTTAGGTCTGGGTTAGGTCTGGGTTAGGTCTGGGTTAGGTCTGGGTTAGGTCTGGGTTAGGTCTGGGTTAGGTCTGGGTTAGGTCTGGGTTAGGTCTGGGTTAGGTCTGGGTTAGGTCTGGGTTAGGTCTGGGTTAGGTCTGGGTTAGGTCTGGGTTAGGTCTGGGTTAGGTCTGGGTTAGGTCTGGGTTAGGTCTGGGTTAGGTCTGGGTTAGGTCTGGGTTAGGTCTGGGTTAGGTCTGGGTTAGGTCTGGGTTAGGTCTGGGTTAGGTCTGGGTTAGGTCTGGGTTAGGTCTGGGTTAGGTCTGGGTTAGGTCTGGGTTAGGTCTGGGTTAGGTCTGGGTTAGGTCTGGGTTAGGTCTGGGTTAGGTCTGGGTTAGGTCTGGGTTAGGTCTGGGTTAGGTCTGGGTTAGGTCTGGGTTAGGTCTGGGTTAGGTCTGGGTTAGGTCTGGGTTAGGTCTGGGTTAGGTCTGGGTTAGGTCTGGGTTAGGTCTGGGTTAGGTCTGGGTTAGGTCTGGGTTAGGTCTGGGTTAGGTCTGGGTTAGGTCTGGGTTAGGTCTGGGTTAGGTCTGGGTTAGGTCTGGGTTAGGTCTGGGTTAGGTCTGGGTTAGGTCTGGGTTAGGTCTGGGTTAGGTCTGGGTTAGGTCTGGGTTAGGTCTGGGTTAGGTCTGGGTTAGGTCTGGGTTAGGTCTGGGTTAGGTCTGGGTTAGGTCTGGGTTAGGTCTGGGTTAGGTCTGGGTTAGGTCTGGGTTAGGTCTGGGTTAGGTCTGGGTTAGGTCTGGGTTAGGTCTGGGTTAGGTCTGGGTTAGGTCTGGGTTAGGTCTGGGTTAGGTCTGGGTTAGGTCTGGGTTAGGTCTGGGTTAGGTCTGGGTTAGGTCTGGGTTAGGTCTGGGTTAGGTCTGGGTTAGGTCTGGGTTAGGTCTGGGTTAGGTCTGGGTTAGGTCTGGGTTAGGTCTGGGTTAGGTCTGGGTTAGGTCTGGGTTAGGTCTGGGTTAGGTCTGGGTTAGGTCTGGGTTAGGTCTGGGTTAGGTCTGGGTTAGGTCTGGGTTAGGTCTGGGTTAGGTCTGGGTTAGGTCTGGGTTAGGTCTGGGTTAGGTCTGGGTTAGGTCTGGGTTAGGTCTGGGTTAGGTCTGGGTTAGGTCTGGGTTAGGTCTGGGTTAGGTCTGGGTTAGGTCTGGGTTAGGTCTGGGTTAGGTCTGGGTTAGGTCTGGGTTAGGTCTGGGTTAGGTCTGGGTTAGGTCTGGGTTAGGTCTGGGTTAGGTCTGGGTTAGGTCTGGGTTAGGTCTGGGTTAGGTCTGGGTTAGGTCTGGGTTAGGTCTGGGTTAGGTCTGGGTTAGGTCTGGGTTAGGTCTGGGTTAGGTCTGGGTTAGGTCTGGGTTAGGTCTGGGTTAGGTCTGGGTTAGGTCTGGGTTAGGTCTGGGTTAGGTCTGGGTTAGGTCTGGGTTAGGTCTGGGTTAGGTCTGGGTTAGGTCTGGGTTAGGTCTGGGTTAGGTCTGGGTTAGGTCTGGGTTAGGTCTGGGTTAGGTCTGGGTTAGGTCTGGGTTAGGTCTGGGTTAGGTCTGGGTTAGGTCTGGGTTAGGTCTGGGTTAGGTCTGGGTTAGGTCTGGGTTAGGTCTGGGTTAGGTCTGGGTTAGGTCTGGGTTAGGTCTGGGTTAGGTCTGGGTTAGGTCTGGGTTAGGTCTGGGTTAGGTCTGGGTTAGGTCTGGGTTAGGTCTGGGTTAGGTCTGGGTTAGGTCTGGGTTAGGTCTGGGTTAGGTCTGGGTTAGGTCTGGGTTAGGTCTGGGTTAGGTCTGGGTTAGGTCTGGGTTAGGTCTGGGTTAGGTCTGGGTTAGGTCTGGGTTAGGTCTGGGTTAGGTCTGGGTTAGGTCTGGGTTAGGTCTGGGTTAGGTCTGGGTTAGGTCTGGGTTAGGTCTGGGTTAGGTCTGGGTTAGGTCTGGGTTAGGTCTGGGTTAGGTCTGGGTTAGGTCTGGGTTAGGTCTGGGTTAGGTCTGGGTTAGGTCTGGGTTAGGTCTGGGTTAGGTCTGGGTTAGGTCTGGGTTAGGTCTGGGTTAGGTCTGGGTTAGGTCTGGGTTAGGTCTGGGTTAGGTCTGGGTTAGGTCTGGGTTAGGTCTGGGTTAGGTCTGGGTTAGGTCTGGGTTAGGTCTGGGTTAGGTCTGGGTTAGGTCTGGGTTAGGTCTGGGTTAGGTCTGGGTTAGGTCTGGGTTAGGTCTGGGTTAGGTCTGGGTTAGGTCTGGGTTAGGTCTGGGTTAGGTCTGGGTTAGGTCTGGGTTAGGTCTGGGTTAGGTCTGGGTTAGGTCTGGGTTAGGTCTGGGTTAGGTCTGGGTTAGGTCTGGGTTAGGTCTGGGTTAGGTCTGGGTTAGGTCTGGGTTAGGTCTGGGTTAGGTCTGGGTTAGGTCTGGGTTAGGTCTGGGTTAGGTCTGG